>ML781939.1:564101-590631 GCA_009831015.1 Picea engelmannii
GATGTTAAGTTGTTGGTACAAGGATACCGAATTGAAATGATGATGGTATGCAATTACATGATGATAATGCATAGAAATGTATGAGTTTGTGTTATAGACTAATCTACAGGTTATGGGCTATGAAATAGCCAAGGGATAATGATAATGAGAGTGGATGTCATGACCACTAGCCGAGAAACATTAGGGTATGAATATTTGTATGTGAAATTATATTGGTTTGGATGCATTGCTATGATATGTGGACCAGTGCAAGATTTCAGGTGACGAGACTGCCCAAAACCGAATAAATGATGACAAAACTCCCAGCAACACGGTGCCACTATATATTCCATTGTAGGGTGTGGACCCTAGTTATGATTAGGAGGGGTGGAGGCATTTCCCACCCTGTATTCTCCGAAACCTGAAGTCATGGGAGGACGGTGTTAGCTCACGCTCCCCTAGATGTGTGATGATGACTGTCAATTGCCTACTGGGGAAGCTTGTTCGAGATAACGACACTTCCGCTTACGGGTTCTATTTGGAGTTAGGTCAATATAGTTGACGCTCCAAGATAGTCCAGCAGAGGAAGGATAGGAATGAAGCTGGAAGTAAGTTAGGGAGGAAGGATGAGTAGAAATAGTTGAGAAAGTGTGGAGATTTGTCTGATGGTGGAATTTAATGTTTTTCCCTTCTAAAAAGAAAATGTGTATGTATGAATATTCTTAATTACGTAACTAAACCACAGTTGTCTAAATAAAATTATTGAACTAGATAATTGTAATTAAATAATTTCGCAAACATTTGATTGGTTTATTGTCTTTTATAAAAGAATAGTCTTGTTGATTGGATTGGATGCATACATAAAATACTATAAGGGTGATAGTTATTGATTATTAGTACATGCACGAGACTTGTATGTACTAGCTACACATGCATTCTTGTACATGTACACTAGTATTTATGAGTTTTCTTGGCTTACTTACTAATAGTGTCGGTTAATTGTCATGAATGTGTGAACCATGTTTCTTTTCCTTTGTATCATGGGATACCTTAACTTTGGGACAAAGTTTCCTGAAGGGTGGGTGTATGTAACAACCCTGGTTAAATAGATGCATAGGGACTATTAATTATAATTAATTAGATAATCTGACTGTCCTAATATGTTTAGTTAAACAATAATTATTTCTTAATAATATTAATTAATTAATTAATTGTTCATATATGTTGATGATTAATTAATTAATTAATTGACTCATTAAAGATTTGAGTAATGAATTAAAGGGGCTTAATAAATTTAATTTATTTAATTAAAGACTTTACGTATGAAGGAGGGGGAAAGAAACATTAAATGGTGGATAAAGAAATAAAGGAGGGGGAAAGAAACATTAAATGGTGGATAAGGTAATAAAGGAGGGGGAAAGAAACATTAAATGGTGGATAAGGTAATAAAGGAGGGGGAAAGAAACATTAAATGGTGGATAAGGTAATAAAGGAGGGGATAAGGTAATTAATGGAGGGGAGGAGAGTTGGTGAAAGGGAAGATATGATGGGGGAAGAGTCCTACGGGAGGGGAACAGGAGAAGAGGGGGGAGAAAGAATTATTGGAGAGGGGAAGACTGTAGTTCCGGTTTTGGATATTTTTTGGTTTTTGTTGTTGGGTTCTGGAGTTTGGTGAACCATCGCAGGGGGGGCACCGGATTGCTGGGGGTTTTGGGCACGGGGGCTAGGATTCCTTATGGTATCCTAGAGCTAGGGATCCGGACAAGCTGCTCCTAGCTGGCTGGGTGGTTAGTCAGTTTTTGGGCAGGGTTTGGTCAGTGCATCAGGCTGGGCAAAGCAACAGGGAAAGGACAACCAACTCAACCATGAATTAGCATCAGAGCAGAGGTATTTTTATTCTGTTAAGTAATTCTTATTCTGTTATGAAATTGTTGTTCATGAATTAATTTAACATGCTTATATGTTGAATGAAAGAAATTACTTAGTCTTTCTGCGTAGAAGTAATCTTATCTGTTTCAATTTATGGATTTTAATAGCCTTAAATTAATTTGGTCCCTACACAAATGACTTGGCTGTTTTTATTGAAAAAGAAGTCTGAAACATTTAGCTGCTTTCAAGTTTTCAAAGAATTGTCTGAAAATGAAATTGATATGAAGATTAAGTGCTTAAGGTCAGACAATGGAGGAGAGTTTGTGTCAAAAGAATTTAACAATTATTGTGATGAAAATGGAATTAAAAGACATTTCTTTGTTATAGAAACACCTCAGCAAAATGGTGTTGTTGAAAGAAAAAACAGAACTGTTATGGAAATGGCAAGAACAATGTTAAATGAGTCCAGATTGAATGACATGTTTTGGCCTCAAGCTGTTCACACCGCTGTACACATCATGAATAGAAGTTTTCTAAGAAATAATACTGATAAGACACCCTATCAATTATGGAAAGGAAGACCAGCAAACATAAAACATTTTAGAATTTTTGGGAGTAAGTGTTACATTAAAAGAATTAATAAAGATCTAGAAAAATTAGACTCTAGAACTGATGAAGGCATATTGGTTGGATATTCATGTTCAAGAAAGGCTTATAAATGCTATAATTTCAGATTAAGAAAGATTGTTGAATCTATAGATGTAAGGTTTGATGAGTCCTCATTTTTGAAGTCCAAATATAAACAAAAGGATCAACAAATACATGAAATATATGACAAACATAAGATGAATGAAGAAGTAAGTGAAACAGAAGAAACTAAGGCTGTTGATAGTGAACAATTAATTCCTACTTTGATACAGGGCACAACTCTATCCAAAATCATGACTCCATCAAAGACTCCAAGCAAGAGAATACAAAAAAATCACCCTGAAGAATAGATAATTGGTGACTTAAATGCAGGTGTTGGAACAAGAAGCAGAAGGCAAGAATCCACCTCAACTCATGAACATGTATCTTTACTTTCTATGATTGAACCCAAAAGTATTGAAGAAGCAATTGAAGATGAATACTGGATGAAATCAATGAATGAAGAACTTAGTCAAATAGAAAAGAATAAGACATGGGAATTGGTTCCTAGACCTTTGAATAAGAATGTCATAGGGGCTAAATGGGTTTTCAGAAATAAGATGGATGAAGCAGGGAAAATAACTAGAAATAAGGCTAGATAGGTTTGTAAAGGGTATGCACAGGTAGAACAAATAGATTATCGAGAAACTTTTTCTCTTGTTGCAAGAATGGAATCCATTAGACTGATTCTAGTTTATGCCAGTTCTAAACACATTAAAGTTTACCAAATGGATGTAAAGTATACATTTTTGAATGGTGATTTAGAGGAAGAAGTATATATGGAACAACCAGATGGTTTTCAGGTACAAGAAGCAGAACAATATGTTTACAGGTTGAAAAAGGCATTGTATGGGCTGAAGCAAGCACTAAGGGCTTGGTATTCCAAACTTGACAATTACTTGAGGCAACAAGGATTCAGGAAAGGTAACACTGATAGTAATCTTTACATTAAAGAAGAAAATGATAGGATGATCATTGTTGAGATATATGTAGATGATATCATTTTTGGTAGTGATGATGATAGGCTCAATAAATAGTTTGCTGAAAGTATGCAGAAAGAGTTTGAGATGTCCATGCTAGGAGAAATGAATTTTTTCTTAAGCTTGCAAATTATTCAATATGATAAAGGTATTTCCATTTCTCAAACGAAGTATATCAATGAAATGCTTAAGAAATTTCAGATGGAAGATTCTAAACCAGTTGGCACTCCCATGGTTACTGGCTGTAAATTAAGTAAGTTTGATGATACTAAAGATGTTGATCAGACAATGTTTAGATCTATGATTGGCAGTCTTCTTTATGCTACAACTACAAGACCTGATATTATGCATGCAGTTTATCATGTTGGTAGGTTTCAGGCTTCACCAAAAACTTCTCAACTACTTGCAGTCAAAAGAATTTTCAGATATCTTAAGGGGACAACAGAGTATGGTTTGTGGTATCCTATAGGTAATCAACTTGATTTATATGCTTTCACTGATGCTGACTGGGTAAGTTGTGTTGATGACAGGAAGAGTACTAGTGGAGCAACATTTTTTCTTGGAGGATGTCTTATAAGTTGGTCAAGCAAAAAACAATCAACAATGTCTTTGTCTACTGCTAAAGCAAAATACATAGCAGCTGCAGCTTTTTGCACTCAGGTTTTATGGATGAAACAGATGCTGGAAGATATACATATTCATTATGATGAACCTATACCTATCTTCTGTGATAATACCAATGCAATTAATATTTCTAAAAATCCCGTTATGCATTAAAAAACAAAGCACATTCCCATCAAATTTCATTTTCTAAGAGAGCAGATTATGACTAATGTTATTAAACTAGAATATTTTGGCACAAAGGATCAGATTGTAGATGTATTTACTAAACCTTTACCTAAAATGCAATTTGAAAGTCTCAGGGATCAGTTGGGGGTTTACCCTCTGTAATTTCATTTCATTCTCAAAGATTGCAAGGGATTCATAATAAAATCAGTCTGCACAGGTTTATTGACTATTTTCATAGGGGGAGTTGTTGTTGAAATGATACATCTTTACATGTGGTTTTCTTTGCTCAAGGGGGAGTATCGATGTTTCCTTTGCCATAGATGTCAAAAGGGGGAGAAGAGATTTAAAGTTTTCCATCAATGCCAAAAGGGGAGTTTGTTGATCAGTTTGCACAGGGCTTGGTTTTGTCATTAATGTCAAACTTAAATAATCCATAAGATCGAGAGAAGAAGCTACATAGTGGTTAGCTGAGAGTTCCTTCGGAACTCGAGAATTCAGAAAGGAAGGAGCGCATAGTAGAAGAGAACGGATCTCGAGCGTTAGATCCGAGCGCGGGGCCCGACCATCGTCAGATCTAGGAGAACCTGTACGTTCTTTAAAGTGCAAGGTGAAGCAGGCTTATACAATCCTGAAAGAAGGAGGACCGTCCATCTTTGGGCAGGACACATGGTCACATATCAACTTTTCGCTGACTGGAAAGTCAAAGAAAGGAGGTGCTCCAACCTCCGATATCGCGATACGTGAAATCGCGAAATGCAAAGTCCCGATGAGATCAGGACTATCTGATCACGAAATGCCATGGGCCGTCGATCAGAGAAAAGAGGATATCAGGGATCACGACTTGGAGTGTCGAAACACTTCATCATAGAAACGCTGAAATGCCGAAATGTCGAAATGCGGAATGCTGAAATGCCGAAATGTGAAGTGCCTTTTTGGCGTAGGCTGTGGTTACCGCCAGTGGTCATATGAGGGGAAGGAGCTAGAGTAGCTAAGCCCCATTTCGGGGATCGCGACTTGGAGTGTCGAGACACTTCATCACAGGAATGCTGAAATGCCAAAATGTGAAACACATTTTAATTAAGCCCATGGTCATAGCCAATGGGCATATGGTTTAAGCACAAGTGTCTTACCGAAGCGCTCAAGGGTTATTCTATGCCGAGTCAAAACAAATGTATGATCATCGAACGGTGCTGGTTAAATATTTAAAATGATCGTGTGGATGTTGTTCTTGTTGATGCCTTGGCCAATAATGATCACTGTAAGTTAGTTATTCAGTTATTGTAACTGAATCTTCGAAGCCCGTGGGTTCTAGTGTACGCTCTGAATGTACAAGGTAAATATAAGTGAAATTTTGTGTGATGCATTTTTGTATGGAATTAATGGTAGAGCCGTAGCTCTAAAAAAAAAAAACACAGAGGAGAAAAGTAAAATTCATTTCTGTAAATTAAGATGAACTGAAATAAAATTATACAGGGACAGTGAGAAGAAATGATGAAGATAGAGCAAAGATTAAGGAGAGAAGACATATGCATAGATTGATAAATCTATGTGGTTTGGTCAAGAATGGATTCTTATATGAATATATAAACAGAGAGGATTTGAATGCTTAATCTTTGGCAAAGAAGATAAAGAGTTGGTTTGCAGGTTCTTAGTGATAGAGAAGGATTCTAGGGTGGTAGGGAGGAGCAAGGGAAGACTGTAAAAGTCTTCTATACAAGTTGGTGCTTATTTGGGAGATGTAGCTTCCATTCAGTAGGTGCTAAAGAAACAGAGGTAGCAACCTCATCTGGGTTGTAGCTCAGATAAAATAAGAATGTAAAGAGAAGTTGGAGCTTGCCTTTCATTCATAAGAAGAAGAGGTTTTTCCCTTTTGGGTTTCCTCATGAAAAGATCTGTGTCATTGTCTATTTATGTGATTTCATATTGATTTATTTGAATGATTTGTAGCAAGACATATAGTAAAAGGCATAATCTGTGTTCATTGAGTAATCTATTAAATAAAAAGAAAGAAAATTTATCTAACTGATTCACCCCCCCGCCCCTCTTAGTTAGGCTATCCTATTTAACAAAAAGAACACCTGACCTATATTCTTTCAAATAGAGTAAATTATCATGAATTTCTAGATCTCTTTTAGATAGATTGTCTGCTTCAACATTGAATTCTTTGTATATATGTCCGAACGAGATCTCCTGAAATGAGGTGGATAACACTCTTAATTGACAACCCAGATAACAAAGAGAATTATTGACCAAATTAATATCATCCAACATCTAGTCTATTACCAATTTGAATCCCTCATTACATGCAATCTTTCCACTCCACGCTCACTGAAAAATTTCAACAATGCAGACAAGGCATTAAATTCACTGAAGTTATTCGAACCAGGCCCGAGACATTCTCGACCAGAAAAGTAATGTGAATTAGAAAAATACAACATAAAACCAATACCACTTCTTTGCTTCTTGCCTTGTGAAGCCCCATCAAAAAAACCCCAAGGGGTCCTTTTATCAAACACCAAAGGAATGAGCACCCAAGAAATGGGTGAAATGACAGTTCCTATATAATGACCAACCAACCCCATGGCTTGCTGAAAGAATTAAAAATATGATGGACATTTTTCTTCAAATAAACTCTGATTTTGAGCTATCCAAACCCCCATAAAACTATAGGAGGTAGCGCCCGATATTGTTTCAACTGGGTTGATTGAAATAATTCCAAGAGACACTCATTGACATTCCCTTTCATCCACAAATTCAACAATTTTAATTTGCTGCTAAGTTCCACCCATACCTTCCAGATGAAATAACATTCTAGAAATAAGAGGAAATTAGTTTCTCTAGAAGCTTTACACAATTAACACATACCTAGACCCAAAGTGCCCCATTTTTGCAACTTGTCACATGATCCCTCCACAAGTATTCCAACTGATCCCACTACTATGAGGAAAGGTCGAGTTGTAAATCATACAAAACCTCTCGAAGAGGATCACTCGAGCCCTTAGGCTCAATTTTCTTGTCAATAACACTAAACTTTCACTATCGAAAATGACTCTTTGTCATTCTTCAACGAGTCCCTCTCACATCGATCTTTGGGTATCCTTCCTTGATGGAACCTCTTTAATGTTTTGAGTTTGAGAGCTAATATTGGATGAACCCAAAGCCATCAAAGTCTCCTGATTGACCCGTGGAGAGTTTTCATAAAATTTAAGACCACGATCCTTCACAACATGCCAAAAAACATGACCTCTTACACAATGAAATGACATATTGACATAATTCAGAATTTGAGTGTATTTCCTGTCTCCATAGAGTAAGTCCATTAATTCGTATAACCCATTGCGCGGATCCAATTCAATGAGTATCTAAGCTACCAAATGGAATCCACAAGACTTTTATGCATTTTTTGTCGCTTTAAGCTTACCTAGAACCTCTCCAATGGTTGTAAAAGCATCATCATTCCAAACCTCCAATGGAAGATTTTGTATTTTCCCCTTTCAATTGATCATGATAGTGGATGACTTAGTAGCCTATATGACTCCCGTAAGCTATAGTCAACATGAAAAAAGGAGTCACAGGGATTTATTTAGTGTTACCGGTTTAAAAAAAGGATAAAATCCTAAAGTGACATTAAATAAAATAAATAATTAATTACTTAAGCATTAAAAAGTAATTTTAAATGTTTAAGTGAATATTAGGGTTTGATTTGGTCAAAAAGGGAAAAGATATAGAAGGCTCAAGGAAGAATAAAATGAGGTACAACCTCTCACCTTATTATTATGATTTGATCTCTCATTTTGGAGTGCTCTTGGAACCATTGTTTTGTTAGGGTTTAGCAAAACCCTTCCACCATTGCTAGCCTAGTTTTGGTAGTGAAATATCTACCCTATCTAGACCAAGGAAGATCTATCTAGGGTCTTCCAATGAGTTTTATTCGGTGATTTTCCTATGGTCCAGTTGAGCAACGGATTATTGGAGAACCCTAGTCTAGTTGGTGGATTGATTTGCCTCTTGCTGCATTTGTGAGGTTTTAGAGGAGTTTGTGCCACTTGGAGAGGACCATCTGGGATAATTAGAGGGTCGATTACAGTCCCAACCACATTGAGGAGGATTGTGTGTGTTCCAAGGAGTTGGCTGATTTATCTATGGTGGCTAGGAGAGCTGCTAGAGTCTGTTCAAAGGAGACACCATCACTCTTTTGTTGTCCGATGGGGACTAGGGGAGCTGTTGGTACATTTCTAAGGAGGCCAAACCTCTTTCTTTGTTATATTGAGTGGTTGAGGTACATGAAGACGGGTTGCATTCATTTGCATAGTATTTCTGTAGAAGATCTAGGTATCTTGAGGACGTTTAAGTAACTCATATCCTGAACAATCAAGTTTGGAGGTAGGATCGGGGGATAAAAGAGCCTTGTAGAAAAATATATCATTTGTGGCATCATTCACAGGTTCTGTTTGTCTATTGTGTGTGGTATATATTGTTGCTTTCATTACAACCACTAGATTATGTTGTGTTAGGGGTTTATAACATGTAATTACAGTCTTGGATCTTGTGTGCCATTGCTATTGTCATCACAACCAAATAAGAATTGTATTTTTGTCCATTTGAGGGCTCCATCCATAATAAATATGCCATGATTATTCCTTTATTTGTTGTGTAATTGGATGCATGTGAAATGTTTATTGAAATACGAGGAAGTAGAATATATGTGAACTGTTTGTTTTAAGTTTCCAATCAGATTTTAAAGGCATATGGCAACAATCCATATATGAACATTGTTAATATTCTAGCCCAGTAACCTTTGATGATATTACATATTTGGCAACTTTATCCAGGTCAACTAGCTAGTCTGTATTTCATCTTTAGAGTTAAAGAGGGGATACTATGGCTTGGCGTAGAGAAGTTTCCAACCCAAATACCATTGGCCTGCCAAAATATTCGACGAATTGGATTTTTCTTTAAAAATAAATCTTATCTAACCACGAAAAATGATGTGGAAAATTGGAACATACCCCATTATCGACAACCAAAACTCCTCCATCCATGCTTTCACACTAGCTATAGAGATTCACCCACCAAACCTTCTAACTCTGCTATTTGCGTGACTTTCAAATCCACCCAACGAATAACGAGACACCTACTCCCTTAGATTTAATCAACTTTCATTATTTACCTCCCACGTTTGCATGCAGAAGACAAGGTCTTCCTCCTTTCTTCTCTTCCACCACTGGTCTACTAACAGAATAACCAAAGTGTGGATCAACCTCAGTTAACTTGGAAACACATTTAATTCCCTTGGAATCCTCACCATTTGTGGGAAAGAAACTCTGATCAGCTACATGCGGTTGAATATTGGACTTAGGAGAAAGGGAGGGAGAAGGATCCTGAATAACATCAACCCATCCAAAATCATGACTATTAATAGCTCCAAAACAATTGGATTTGAAATGTATGGGAGGAAACGATGGATCCAATGGTCTCTGGGCAGCATAAACCCGACCCCACGATCTCAAAGAGATAACCTTTTACAAATGATTGAATGCATAATTAAAATTTGGATCGGTGAAGATTTGATCCTCTGAAAGAGTGTCCTTGGAGTAATCAATCGAAGGACAATAATTCTCCAACATCCTTGACAATCCACAATTGACACCAACTTTGCCAGTCTCTTGTACTAGCATATACCCTAGGAATCATAGCCATCCACCTAGCTCCCATTCCTACCTCCTCTATTCAGTATTGTCCTAAATTTGATGAAGACATTAAGGAGAAAGATGGTACATTTAAGGACCAATAAGAAATTGTAAGACCTTGGGAAGAATTGCAATTAAAGAGGAACACACATGGCTTAGAATATTAAAATAATGAGTTTGACTTCTTTGATATTCCTAATTACTCCAAACCTATTAAGTTTGTGAGTGCAGGTTTCCTTCATGATGAATTATAAATGCATACAATTGATGGAGTTAAAGCTAGGAAGAAGAAACTTGAGGATTGGAATAATGGTGATTTAGTTGATGATGACTAGTTGGATGAAGTACCTAAACAATTCCAACACTATCATCGAGTTGGCCATACGTAATTACATTGTTTTGATCTTAACCCATGTAATATTTGTGGGAAGATAAACTACCTTTCAGAAAAATACCAAAAGTGAACGAAGGTTCATTGAAAATAGGTATATTTTGGATGGTTAGGTACTTGGCATTGGAATTTGGAAACCAAGTTATTGGAACAGTCTTACCATTAAGTTCATACATAGTTATATACATGTTTATTATGAGTGGTTTCTACAATAGGTGGACATGAATGTTTTTAAAGAATTGATGATTTAAGGCATGATCAAGACCCACTTGAAGTTTCCTTTTGAGTTGAAGATTGAGACTTTAGACTCCACTTACATGCATTATGGTTACCCTTTTCCATTAGGGAGGTACATTGATGTTATTGATTCACAAGTCCCAAGATTTCTGACCTTTCAGTTGATGTGGGGGAAGATATTGATGATGATTGTTAAACTTCAAATTTTCAAGTCTACTCAGTTTGTTAGTTGAGGATTACAATTTATTTAGGTTGATGGATTGAGGATTTGATAATTTTGATACGGATCATTCACATGCATTTTTTGGATTGGTCAGTTTGACCTTCAAAGGATATTCGTTGAGATAGTTTAACACTTGGCATATTTTATGATTTTCAAGATTTTTAGACTTCAAATTTTGAAGTCTACTCAGTTTGTTAGTTGAGGATTACAATTTATTTAGGTTGATGGACTGAGGATTTGATAATTTTGACACGGATCATTCACATGAATTTTTTGGATTGGTCAGTTTGACCTTCAAAGGATATTCGTTGAGATAGTTTAACACTTGTCATATTTGATGGTTTTCAAGATTTTGAGGATATTGGCATGGATAATGTTCTGATGGATATTTTTCCATTTTGGAAATTGAGGATTCAATAATTTTTTTTTAAATTTATGACTTGCACCGTTGTTCGACATTTTTTTTATTGACATATTGGTTTAAGGATTTGAGGGAGTACCAACAATTTACCTAGTTTACTTCTTAGCATTTTTTGGTAGGATTATGATTCATTCCTTATTAAATCATACACAAGTTTTTCTGAATATAGGATTGGGATGCTATTCAACACTTTTTTCTATTAGCTGGATTATTGATAGTTTTTTTATGTGTCATTTTTTAGAGTAGTTTTGTGAACATCTTTGTTCACTTGATAGACTTCAAACTTTATAGAGATGGTCTTTGGAACTAGTAGAGGACAACTAATTTTTCTGCACTTTTGCTTGGCACATTGAATTGTGAGGAATTTTTAGGGTTTGGGATGTGTTGGACTTACAACCAATTCACTTCTCATTAGGGTTTTTCTCTGGTTAGTTTTGGGTTCACATTAGTGAATGCTTATAGGTTATATGGCTTATTTGTTGCATGGTGAGATTTATAGACTTTGTATTTGGAATCTACTTTTGACAGTCTTTCAGGTGGATCTTCATCGAGACTCATGGCGTTTTAGACCATGGGTATCATGTTGAATAATTGGAGATATTACTAATTTTTGAACTAGCCTTTGTTGCTTAGTTGGTACACTCGTACAAACTTATGATTAAGGGGGGATTGTTAGTCTTTGACACCCTCTAATCCTATGTCTTTGACCACCTTTATGTATACCTTAGGATATGGTTGTTATCCTAGGTTACATGTTTTTTGTTATATTTTAGGATTATGATTATAATCTTCTCGATTAATATCATTGACTATTAAATGGTGGTTATCATGATTTTAATATCTATTGTACGCTATTAAGTGAATACCATAATGTAGCTTCCAACCTTTTCCACCATTTCTTGGTCTCATTGAATATCTTCTTGTTATTTATAATCTTTCGATATAATACTTTATTATTTATATTATAAACTTACCACAATTATACTTATAACCACATTCAAATAAACAAAATAATAGTAAAAATTAACTGTAATAATGACTGAATAAGATACCTACTTTATACCAAAAGAGCCTTTAAGAAAGGACAAGCTCTCTGTAATGACTATAATGGTTAAGCACTTCCCCTATTACGCATTGAAATCAACTTTAAATGATAAAATGAAATTGAAGAGTTAATCTAGAATCCAAATAACTCCTATACTATGAAGAGAAGAAAGATTATGGTAAGTTGCAAGGGTCTCTAGGGAATATAATTCTCAATCTCTCAATTTTGAAAAATGGGTTAGTTGTCCAACTATATGAAGGTCACTAGAATGGATTCATTATATACCATGTTCAAGTTTGAAGTGGACTATAGGGTATTTCTCAGTTGCTGTGTTGGCATGCTTGTAGAAATCAAACAACCTTTGACCATAGTTCCAACTGCAATTATGAGTATAGTGAATTGGTCTTGCCAATGCAACATGCCATGAATAAAGTATGATATTTAGTTTTAAAAATCCTTATATATCAATGTATACCATCATTGTGCTTATTTTCATGGCATTATCATCATGCCACCCATGCACCAAAAAGAAAACCGAGCACACATTTAGGGATGATAATTTTGGTTGATGTTAGAATATTTTGTCATGGAAAAAAAAATGTCATATGATCTATCTCGTAACGTGATGTAACAAGGAAGAGAGTATTATCCCATTGGGCTAGGATGAATGGTAGACATTCTATTTTGGAAGACGTTTTTTTCCATTATATGGGTTTCACTCAGGTTCGAAAATCGAATTACTTGCTTAGCATGGTCTATGGATGCTTGCACTAGACTCAGATTTATAGAGGTAATCTCTCCAACTTAACCCCGAATCTCCTCGATGACAATTGACGGATCTACTGATTCTCTTGATTAAAAAACAAACAAGAGAGTATTAGTTTGAATTATTATCAAACAACCTACATATATGCTCATACGCTAACTGTGAAGGGGCCCACCACCCAATTCTCGTAAAATGAAGCTAGATGAAATAATAATAAAGGGTGCATGCTCCAAAAACTTTATGCTATCACAAGATCAATAAAAGGGGTCGATGACCAAATAAAAGGAAAACTAAACATAAAACCTATAAAGAGGGTAGGAAATAATGTAAGGCCCTAGTTTGACTCCTTAGAAGGTATATATAGCTATAGAAAATAATAAAAGGAGTATACATAAAAGAAACAAGCCCATGAGGATAAAGTTCATAATTCAAGAAATATAAGAAATATTTCATGAGGATGGAACACATATTAAATTGTGATGTGTTATATGAAAACCATAATTATCACAATTGTGAAGTAGTTTCAGTAAGTTGTTGTAATATCCATGATGAATTAAATATAATGAAAAAACAAGATGGGCCATGGGAATTTTTGTTTGAAATCTCCCCCTTAATGTTTCATATTTCTTTCTCATTCCATTTGTGATCGTTGTTGTTTACACTTGTTTATGGTAATTTTCCTTTTCGTACATGTAATCACACCATGAGACCAGAGGGGATTCCTCAACAAGTCCTTAGCTCAACTGAACTCTAAATCTTTTCATTTGCATAAAAATTGAATATAGTGTGGAGTACTAAAGTGGTACGTCGATGATCCATCTCAAGTTGGGCCCTCCATGCAAATACAGATACCTTGTAATACATGAGTGTATGAAGTTTTTTGCTGACGGTCTACTTAATCACCTTAAGATTATGATATTCGGTGGACAACCCCAGGGGAATATTTATAAACTCTAAGATGTCAGTTGAGCGTCTCAGGTTATTTTTGCTAATGGTCTACTTAATCACCTTAAGCTTTTGATTAGTACTCCACACTATATTCAATTTTGGTGAGAAAGGGTAGGGTATCAATTTTGAAGTCATGTTTAATTGATGGCCTCATTTGGTGAGATCTATTCCTTCCAAAAGCATGTAACTTACCCAAACATTGAATAGGAAAAGTATCACAACAACCATAAAAATTGTTGGTATGATTATGTTTGAAGTGATGTAGGGAATTGATTCAATTTGAAAGATTTCAAGCAACAACGACTTCAAAAATTTATAAATCAAATTATATATGGAATTTCCATATGTTATTAGAGCATCAAGAGAAATTTCAAAAATATATATTACGTGAATCTATTAAATCATATTTGGAATTGCCACAATAACAAAGAAATAAATATTTAGGGGGGTGTGACCTTAAGCTACTATAGCTCTGGCAGGTTGTGCGAGGTGCTCTTGAACTAATCTCCTTCTTTGACTAGATGAATGATACTAGAAGAGGTGGCCACTTATTCAATCCCTCCTAATTGAAGTATTGAGAGTGAAAGTAGTCATGGAGAAGTAACATTACGCATGTCAGTAGGGATTGAGTCACATGTGGTTTTTGGTATTGCATGTGCATCATAGATTGAGTTGCAAGTCGTTGGAATGTAGAATGTGGTGTTGCATGTGGATCATCAAAGATTTGTAGAATTTTTTAAAGTCGACTGATAACTCTACTAGCGGTTCCATAATAACATTGTAGAATTATTTAAAGCTTACAAAGTTATTTAAACCTTGACAGACTTGTTTTTCATGAAAAACACAGTTTCCAAGAACTCCACCACCGATAATAAAGAAAATTGTGAATTATAAAAAAATTTAAGATACAAAATATTGTAGTGTAGCTAGGGGGAATAATATGGGGTACTTAGGGAGGTACCCAAGGGGAATAATAGTAGATAAGTATTGTTATGTATAAATGCCACTTTTAGTAAATAAGGCCCAGTGTAATGCAATAAATGTAATATGACCTTCTAGAAGCTACAAAAGACTTGAATACAAAATCACCACAATAGATTGAAGAACAATATAGAAGAAATTTCCACTTTATTATTATCAAACCCTTATGGTAGGGAAACACCATACAATAGATCCTATTATGGAAGGGATTCACTCCTGTTCACTTGCCTCTTCGAGGGGGAAACCTCCTAATGAGATACCACTCCAAATACAATACTTCTTGACTCCCCATGAAATCGCTTGAACCCCTTTATATAGTGCTACCAACCACCTAAGAACATTCTAAAGGAGGAACCTTCTAGAAGAAAAACCTCTTAGTAAGTCCTCTTACATTTATCACATTCACACCAGGCCTTATTTACTAAAAGTGGTATTTATAAATAACAATACTTGTATACTATTATTACCCTTGGGTACCTCCCTACGTACATCATATTATTCCCCCCAACTACACTACATTCCATCCCCCTTATGAAAGCGTTTTACTCAATGCTTGTTACGAGGGTGTACAACCATATACCAGGTGTTGGAAAGTTGGTTGTCATTGATGTCAACCCTAGAAGAAGCCCCAAAGAAAGTTTGAAAGTCTCTAGAAGTAATGGGTGTATTTGAAGAAGTCTCCAAAGTGGTCCCCTTATGGTGTAGCTCTAAGCATATCCCTCACAGGAAGATGCTTTGAAGAAGTCTACAAGAATCCCTGTAGGTGTGGTCATGAAGATTGAAGTTGATTGATGAAAAATGGGGTGAAGGACATTGCAAATGGATACAAAACTCCCATGGATGGATAGTCCTCATCATGTTGTTTCCAATGACAGGTGGTACGCCACGTGGTTCCTCACGGTTAAGAAGTTATACCCTCTTAAAGATGAAGCCACGAAGTATGGTTAAAAATCCCCTAAATAGTTGCAACAAGAAGTTACAAGTCAACCCAAAAATTAATTAAAGAAGAAAAGTTGTTGCAAATAAGAAGTTATAGGTTGGCCCTAAAGTCAAATAATTGAGTTACTTGGAAGGGTATAAATACATATCAAAGAGCCTCTCATTATGACCATGCAATCAAGAAAGTATGTGATCTCTTAGTGAATTTGAGGTAGTGGAGGAGTGCAAAGAAGGAAGTCTCAGAGCCACATATTGGAGAAGGATTTTTGGTAACCCTAATTAAGAAAACCCCCATAGGTTAGGTATAGGGTGTCCCGCGAGGCCCCCACAAGTTGCACAAGTCTCGTCAAGTGCAACCTCACGAGTTGCCCAGTTTTGTCCAGCGAGGCTGAAGGAAAGGTTGAAGAAGGAGCTACCCTCTTTATGCTGAAGTTGAGCAAGGTTTGTTGGTTTGTGATATGATGCATCAAGTTATTATATGATAAAAGGTATGATTTTATATATGTCTCGAAGTTTTCATCTTGATGTTATGGTGTATTCTTTGAGGCATATCTTGAAGGTCTTTGGCACATGGCTAGAGGCATAGCTTGGTCATTTTGGGCATATGATTTGAGGGACATGGCACATGATTTGTTGTACATCTTGGAGATTATGGTAATTGACTGAGGCATGTCTCGGTGATGTTTGGCATATGTTGTGAGAAATGGTCTTGGTGATCTTGGCATAAGTCTTACATGGTTATTGAGGTGGATTTGATTTTGATGATGATGATGCATCAATATCAATGAAAGTCACAGTGACATATTGAGTCTCAATTTATATTCAAGGGAGGAAGGAAGGGGAAAGGAAAGGGAGTTGTAGCTTCCGTTAGGTTGGTGCCTGTAAACTAGGGGGTTGGAGCCTCCTTCCAGTTGGAGCCGGAGAATCCAGGGATTTGGAGCTTCCTTCAGGTTGGTGCTTGTAAATCAGGGGGTTGGTGCCTCCTTCCAGTTGGTGCTAGAGAATTTTGGAAGTTGGTGCTTCCTATGAATGTAATCTTCTAATATATAAGAAAACATTATGTGGTTTTCTCCCATTTGGGTTTCCACGTTAAATTCTTGTGTACTGTGTTTTGTGGTTACATGTTTATGGTATCTTGAATGCAATCATCAATGATAAATAGTTGATATCTTAAATGCTTGCATATTGTGATTAAAAGTGCTAAAACATGCCTAATACTGATTCACCCCCCCTCTCAGTATTCCAATACCAAGGTCCCATGGATAAGTGTGGACCATAATGTTAAGGTAGGCTGGAGAACGAGGGTCTCATGTAGAAGTCTTAGCCACTATGTTGAAGTAACCCAAGATCCATTGTAAACCTGAGTCCCATGTCCAAGTACTCATGTGAACTCCCCTATGAAGATATAGGAACTTAAGAGCCAATTGAAAATGATGCTCCAAAAATCTACATTGATCATGTCAATCCAAATATGTAGATTCCTCCATATCCAAAAAATCCAACACACTAGTATTGGAGAATACTAAAAAATAGTATGTAGTGAAGGGTCGTGGTTGTTCTCCATAATGTGCTCTACATAAGGTGTATTAGAGTCATCATATAAAATATGAAAGTAGTTATCATCCAAAAAATGACAACTGTCCATATACCAATCCTCACAATCAAACTTTAAATTGTACTAGGCATATCTTTCTTGATCATATTCTTCCTTGGTGTAAATGTCAATGATATCCACATTACCCCCCTCCTAAATTTTGGCTATGGTCTCCAAAATATTTCAACACTTGAATTTGAGGTCATCTTGCACCTTTTGAAACACGTTGTCTAGGCCCATGAGGATTTGAGAGTAAAATTGTTCCAAGGATATAGCGAATGGTGTATTCATTGGAAACATTGAATATAATATATCAAATGAAAGCTCTAAAAACCCTCTATATAATGGTCCTGTTTTGGTAGCAATCTGAGCACTCTTTCAAAAGTTATGAGCTTTCTAGTTCCACCACCGTCACGAAAAACCATGAAACCTGATTTTAAATCAACGATATCTTGGCTTCCCGAACTTCGATTCAGATGATTTGTTTTTTGAAAGTGTTTTTTTTTCTTTTTATTTAGAGGAACTCAGATCTACAACCTGTTTCTACAAATTCTGCATAGAAAGCTATAAGAATTGTTCGGAATGTCGTGACCCTCTTTTTAAACCCTACCAAAAAAATGTCCCTTTTTTGTGGCTAAAAAAAGTGCTTTGTTACCACTTGTTAAGTACCAAAGACTTGAATACAAAATCATCACAATAGATTGAAGAACAATATAGAAGAAATATCCATTTTATTATATCAAACCCTTAGGGTAGGGAAACACCATATAATAGATCCTATTACATAAATGATCCGCTCCTGTTCACTTACCTCTTTGAGGGACAAACCTCATAATGAGCTACCACTACAACTACAATACTTCTTGACTCCCCATTACATTGCTTAAATCCCTTTATATAGTGCTACCAACCACTTAAGAACATTCTAGAGGAGGAACCTTCTAGAAGCATAACCTTATAGGAAGTCCTCTTACATTTATTGCATTCACACTATGCATTATTTACTAAAAGTGGCCTTTATACATAGCAATACTTATCTACTATTATGCCCCTTGGGAACCTCCCTAGTTACCCCATATTATTCCCCCTAGCTACACTCCAAATATCATGATGTGTATAAAAAATCAAAGAAGAATTAACATGCATTTAACGATGAATTGAGTGAAATGTATCAAAATTCAAACAAAAAACAAGAATTAATATGCATTCAAGGATGAATTGAATGCAGTAGTTCCTAACCTTCATAAAAGACTTATAACATGTAATAATAATTCTAACTTTAAGGTCACGACCAAGCTAGACACCAAATTGGTGTATGAGACCCCTTTGTTTGTGGGACAAGGGACCCCCTCCATGTAATGATTTGGTTACTAAAGTCTACAGAGGTGTACATACCCCAACCCCCTCCGAATTTGAACATACGATCTCCAAAGAGGAAACCCATATTTTTAATTATTAGACCCACTCAAATGTATATTGTATTAATAAATGAATAAAAAAAACATAAATATTAAATTGTAGCAATGCATGTTGAAATGGATTGAAAAGTTAACATCAATTAAATGAGACACGATGCAACATGTTGAAACAAAGTTGCGTGGCAGCGTAGTCCCTGCCAACGAGGTTAGAAAGCAAATATTGGAAAATGGGGTCGAATTGTAAATGACGAAATGTTGTGTGTAACATGTATATCACGGAACATGGGGAAAAAGTAAATGACACTTGGCATGTAGAGAACCATTTATATTTTGAAAGTATATAACAAACTACAAATTTGTTCACAGTGGAAGAAAAAATTTGGGAATTTAAATGCATTTTCCATATGGACTGGTGAAAGATAAAAATGTATGAAGACATAAATTTAAAAGGAGATAGGAAATCAATTTTATTTAAAATATGTAAAAAAAAAAAGTTTGTTACATACTACTGGAAATTTTGAAATGTATATGACGGAAATGTTGCATGCAACATGTATATCACAGAACATGGGGCATAAGTAAATGATGCTTGGCATATAAAAATTGAAATGCATTTGTCAACATGGGGCATAAATAAATGACGGTTGGCATATAAAAATTGAAATACATTTGTCAACATGGGGCATAAGTAAATGATGGTTGGCATGTAGAGCACCATTTATTTTGAAATATATAAAAAAATAAAAGTCCGTTACATATAAAAATTTAAATGCATTTGTCATACAAACTGGTGAAAGATAAAAATGTATGAAGACATAAATTTAAAGGGAGATAAGAAAACAATTTTATTTGAAGTATGTCAAAAAATAAAAGTTTGTTACATACTACTGAAAATTTTGAAATATACAAAAAAATTAAAGTCTGTTACATATTAATGGGAATTTCAATGCTTTTGTCATGTAGACTGGGATTGGGGCTCCTGTGGACCATTAGAGAAATATGTACAAGAAACAGGATTGTAGAAAGAAGATAGAATGCAATACATGCAAAACAAATAAATTGAAAGGTATAACTGTTTGCATACACATCTCTATTTAAGAAAGTGGAATAACTGGGTTGATAAACAAAGAAGGATGCGATCAGTAGACTTATAGTGAGGGTACATATGAGCCCTTTGGCTATTTTCTTGCGGCTGTTGTTTCATTGATGTCACCAACAACTGCGGTTTCAATGATGTCGTTGACGACTGCTGGAATCCTGGCAATTGCCTGTTGCCTTTCGTCGGCGGCCTGCTTCAATTGCCTTTCGAGCCATTCTTGAATGTAGCTTCTCATTGGGGTGACGTTGATCTCATTCCAGATTTTTATGTTGAAAATATTGTTTTCTAATTCCTAGAGGTCAATAGAAAGATTACACAGAGCCTGATGAATTGCCTCATTCTGTATGAATATTTGACTAGCCAGTCGTCGATGTGAGCTTGATCAAAGTGAAGGATGTTGTAAAATTTTTCCAGAGACAAGGTCTTAAACATAACAACCTGTTTATTGAACTCTTGCATGGTTAAGGGTAAGGAGTTTGCGATTAAGTCGGGGTCTTGGAAGTCGTTGGTTTTTCCGGCTAAGTCTATTCTTAATAACCTTGTGAATAATTTATCTTTCTTTGATATGGCTTGTTCACATGACTGAACCATGAGATACATGTTCTTCACTTTTTGTTTCCAACATGCATTCAATTGACCGATATAGTTTTTGGATGGAAGATCTTGTTCTCTTCTTTTTTGTTTCTGTCATATTGTTGACAATGGTGCCAAAAGGAAGGACTGTTTTTTAGAAGAAATTTTCTTCATCTTTTAACTCTGCCTGCAAATGTTTGGGCAAACTATCTGCCCTGGTTCCAAGGGAAGTGATGGTTTGTGATGTTTTCCACGCCTCGATAACTAGTTCCATTCTTTTCTTGATATTATTCTCCACATATCCTCTACAGGATGCCAACAGGGTGGAGGATGATTTTACATTGGCTGCAAGGGTGGCAGGCATGGCTACTGCCAAAGGATTGACAAGCAATGGCATAGGAACGAAAGCCTCTTCTAATTCCTTGACCCGGTCCTTCGGTCTGGCATTCTCGGTCTTGATGCCTCCAATAGAATCATGAAGTGCTTCTTCGGTCGCAGTGTGAAGTTGACAGATTTGGGATGACCTCATGTTGGCAAGGGAAACCTATGAACGAGATTTCCCTTTCTTATTTTTAACATATTTTTTCTCAATTATCAATTTTTTGAACTGGCTATCAAAAACAACGCTCTGGAACACGAAGGATTCATCTTCTTCAAAATTTTTGGTAACGGATATGTCCATTGGACGACTATGCTGGATGACGTTTTCGGGCTGATCAAGGAAGATGAACATGCTATCTAGATCAATGTCAAGTTCCATGTTCGCACTCTAAATTTCTGGCTCTTTTGCCTGCCCCACATTTTTTTTCCTCTTATTCTCTATTGAAATCTTGTGAGAACTATCAATTTTACAGTGATGAGGGTCGTTATCTCCTCCTCCGTTTGAAGAACTTTGAATTTCTTTGTTTCTGTGGTGGGCCGTTGGAGCGATGCTCTGGGATGTTGTACTTTTTGGAGTGCTATTTGTCGATTGGACACTCTTGTCACCGAGGCCTTTCCCCTATTGCATGTACAATTTAGTGTAGATTTGCACTGTGTCCACGTCGCCGACATCAGAGGTAGGAGCGTTGCCGCCACTATCTCTGTTTTTGGGTAGGTGTTTTTTTTTAAAACAATCACCGACGCCAAGTGTTTGTAAATGTTCTCAAAAAATATTATAGGGGTCGAACCCTCTTATGATTTTAGCATATCTGAGGTTGGAGATGCTAGCATGCGCTGCAAATTCCTCAATTTTCTTGACATTTTTCAACACAAACTCCCCTACTTTCCAAGGCAGAGGAATAAACTGTTTTTTTCTTCTTCTTTTGCAATAGATGTAACCAGTGATTGTATTGCCGTGCTACCTCTGCAACAAACATTTTGTCCATAATGTGACATGGAAGGAGAGAAGGTATTTCCATGGAGCCAAAAATTCTTATGACAGTTTAATTATCCAAATGTTCGAGTGTCCCCTTCCTGTGCAAAAAACTGGTTGCCTGTTCAGATATAAGGGGAGCATCTTCTCCTAACAACAAAACTTTGAAAACAGACACGAAGCCATTAAAAAATTCTTAGAAACAGTGGGAAGCCTTGTGCTTCCACAAGGCCTGGTACCAGAACGTTATTGGGTGGAATTCATAGTTGACATTCTTGGAGAGAGACAGTTGTGGAAACCAACATGAATGCGCTATCACAAAAACTAAATAGGATAACATATAAAATTCTTTTCCCTTTTGAAGCCTGACAATTGGGAACAAATTTCATGGGAAATTAACTTGCCCCAATAAAAAATAGCTTGTTCGTTGACTGTGAAATACAAAATATAAAGAGCCATCCGAGAAACAGTTGCTGTGGACTCCTGTCCCATTATTCTTGTAAATAACCAGACAATTTCGCGAAATGGATTTCTAAATGAACTAACCTGCAAGCTTGTAATATCTTTAGGAACTACAAGTGGGTTTTCCAATAAATGGGGCAAGAGGTCCAACTCGTTATTATGCTTTGCTAGGAACTGTTTCGAATCTTCTCCTTTGAATGTCAATGTTGGTTCCGACAATCTTAGCATCTGGCAGAAGACCTGAGGTGACAAAGAAACAAAAGAGCGGTCCCACAGTGGAATAATTATTTTGTCTGGAATAAATTTATCGGTGCACCAAGAGACTAGGTCCTTACAGTCAAAAACCTCAGGGACACAGCCTGCACGAGAAATCCCAGAGGTCCAAATTACTTGGTTCTCTGCGGTAGAGGTTGAGTAATAAGAATATGCCTTGGACCACTGGAAGTTCTGGTCCTCGCGCCTGAAGATGTTCACTGTATCTCCACAGAACTGCTGTCAAGATGATGCCATAGGTTTATGAGAATGTTGGTTTGCTCCATATGATGGTTGAAATGAACAGTTAGAGCCGATAATGCAACTCTCCGCTAAATCTTGGTTAAATGCTTATGAATGGGAAATCTCCTCGAGCCTTTCACTGATTAATGACAATCTGTATGGGTGGTCCATGATGAACTGTTAGCAGTAAAGCTTACTTATTGCATATTTAGAAATGCGAAGGTGGCAGGTACGATAAAGAACAATTAAGGATTGGAGGTTTCGTGAACGTGCCAAGGCCACGACGTGCGAACGACATTTCATGATTTTGAAATCAACACTCGGAAGGGATAATATAACCCCCCGCAAATCTTGGTTTAATGATCATTAGTAGGAGATCTCCTCAAGTCTTTCACCCATCAATGACAATCTATATGGATCCTGCATGATGAGTTGTTACAATTAACTGTCAGTAATTGCACATTTAGAAACAAGCTATGTGTATATATATATATATATATATAAACTATTTTTTTTCTTTTATTATAGATAAGTGCGAAGGTGACGAAGATGGGGGAGAGCAAGGAAAGAATGGCAAGGTCTGAAAAGCGGTCAGACGAGATTCAAAAAAGGGTTACGGGGATACTCAGGAGAGGCGAGTGTTCCATGGTCAAATTTTATGTATCAAATTTTTTTACTGCAAAACATGTAAAATAAAAGAGATCATGATGGGGCAGTTCAACGACCGGTTTGTATATTTGCGGAATTCCGGAAAAGTGGCGAAGTATGGAATAGGGAAGAGGTCGGGCAGACTCCTTCTCAGAATCGAGGATTGAATTTTTTATGAAGGGACCAACCCGACGACGCGGAAATGACATTCCATGATGTTTGAAATTAGCGCTTGCTAATTGCATGTCTACAAATAAGATCTTATATATAATTGGTAATTGCTAATTGCAAAGGGGCGCAGACACAGGAAACAACGACTAGGAACTGAATATTTCTTCAACCCGCCAAACCGACGATCCGCCAAATAAATTCGAAGAAATGGTGAAGAATGGAAAGCGGACAGACGGGCTTGAAAATGGGGTGACAATAGTTCCACAAAAGACGTAAGGACCCGATGGTTAAATTGTATTTCTCGGAAGTTTTTAGTGCAAAATGTATACCACGAAAGAGGGCATGATAGGTGGAGCATAATACGGAAGAGGGTATGATCTGAGTCCAGTTGTAAATTTGTATATCGCAGAAGTGACGATATTGTTCGTAGGGCATGGAACAACGAAAGTCCAAACTAGAGCCCGCCTACCGAGAATTCACGGTCGAAGAAGTGTCTTCGTCTATCAATTTGTCTATCGCGGAACTTCGAGGCATTTTATTAGCCGACCAGCTCGCAAGTTTGGCTATCAATTTGTATAGTGAAAAATTGTGGGTGTTGTTTGTAGGGAACAAAACTATAGAGGAAATGATTTGTCCTTTAATATAGCATCTGTGGCGCAAATGTGGTATGGCTCGTTTTAGTACTTCTCCATCCGTAAACAAAGACAATCTTGAGTGCACCAGCCCTGGATCCCGTGTGTCAATTTGTATATCGCGGAGGTCTGAATGCTGTTTGGAGGTCACGGAAAAGTAAAAGTGCAATTTTGAGCTAGTCAACATGAAAGTCCAGCTGTCAATTTGTATATGGCGGATCTCTGGGTGCTACTTGTAGGACACATAACAATAAAGGGCCAATTTAAAGAAAGGGGAAGCACTCGTTGTAAACGCGTGAATTCAACAAGCCACACAACAAGGAATTTGCAGGAAAAATGATTAAGTAACCAGGAAGAGAAACTACATGGAATAAAAGAGTGCGAAAATAGAAAGGCGGAGGAAAGTTTTCGTAAGCGCGAATTGGTTTCAAAGAAGCCCCATTGTTGCAAAACCATCATTTTCTACTAATTGTCAGCAAATGCATTGTTGAAGATTAGATTTTATTGCAACCTGTGCGTGTAAATATTTTTTTGATACATTCTTCCATGATTGTAACATATTAACTTAACTATTAAACTTCATTTTCTACTAATTGCCAGGAAATGATTTGTTGAAGATTAGATTTTATTGGAATGTGTGGGTGTAACTGTGTTCTTGATACATTATTCTATGACTGTAACATATTAACTTAAGTATTAAAATTCTTTCATTATGGGTTGTTAGCATTAAAAATTAATAACTGCATGCCTAGAAACAAGAATGATGATTTTTCTGCAAGATTGTACATTGCTATTGCTATGTTCTATCTGCATTGAGAATAGAATTGCACGTTGGTTTAAACTATGTGTAATCCATTTTTTGTTTGCATAAAAGACTATTGGATTGACATAGTACATTGTCATATAATTTTTACATGTTCCATCTTATAAAAAATAACCTAAGTAAACACAATGTCCAAGAACTACGACAACACTGAACCTGCCAATGAGAACATGCGTTAAATCTAGAAAAGAAGCAACAACGAAGACTCCAAGGAATTTTTTTTTTAATAGCAAATCCATTTAAAAAAATAAGAAAAACCTGAGTATTGTACATCTATCCTTAGAAATTGGACCCAGTTCTTCGGGCCAAAACATTGAATGTCTTCCACAAACACAGGCACGGGATCCACAATATGCAACATCCTTGTTATAACCCTAAATTGCACTATCCCTGCTTACCTGGCATCAGGCCTACTCATGCCTCTTCCTAGCCAAAGCCATGCTGAGTAATTCCTCAAAAAACCACTTAAAACAAGCAACCCGCGCCCTAACTACTCATTGGGCGCGAGCATCCGCTTGCTGTCCTTATACTGCATGCGGGTATCCGCAGGCTAACCCAAAACAGCCCGCGGGTACCTAACAAAGCAAAAAATCAGGAAAGTTTCCGCCGGGACACAAGGCTTTTTGTCAGTTAACTGGAACTCCGAGCCATGCATGGCCGAGAGTTCGCCAAAAACCCTAGCTCCTTCTAGCCTATAAAGGAAGGGGTAGGGGTACTATTCAAAAGAGGAACAATCATAGCAAAGGAACTCTGCCAAATTGCCAAGCCAGTTTTGTCCCAACCCTTTAGCCTTGCCTCAAGCTTTAGGAGAAACTCAAGAAGCAGCAGTTGGAGGAAAAAAAAGAAGAGGAAGAGCCCAGGATCAGGATCGTGGAACGGTGACCGGCCTCAGAAATCATTGTAAGTTGATTCATATTGAAGTTAATAAAAAGATACTTTTCCCGTCCCGAATACATGAGTCTTATCTATGTTATTTGATTTGAGTTTTTATCTCTAACCTTAGAATAGATTAGTAGCATGCATGCATAGTCTTGTCTTGATTGCAGGGAAGCTTTTGGAAGGAGCAGCAGCAGCAAGGAGATAAGAGGCTCAACGGAGGATCTACTTCAACCATTGGAAAAAGGTTGGTTCATTCTTCCCTTGTGTGCATGTGAAAAAAGAGGTTTTAGATTTGGGTAGAAGGTTAAAAGTTAAGTCTTGAGGGTCATGATCTGCGTATGAGCTTAGAGCCCTAGCTTATTAGTCCGTAGGGTAGAATACCCAACAACAGAATTGGCGACTCCACTGGGGATATTTTACTCTTAGGGTCTCCTGGT
>ML781939.1:606057-620921 GCA_009831015.1 Picea engelmannii
GTTATTTGATTTGTGTTTTTATCTCTAACCTTAGAATAGATCAGTAGCATGCATGCATAGTCTTGTCTTGATTGCAGGGAAGCTTTTGGAAGGAGCAGCAGCAGCAAGGAGATAAGAGGCTCAACGGAGGATCTACTTCAACCATTAGAAAAAGGTTGGTTCATTCTTCCCTTGTGTGCATGTGAAAAAAGGGGTTTTAGATTCGGGTAGAAGGTTAAAAGTTAAGTCTTGAGGGTCATGATCTGCGTATGAGCTTAGAGCCCTAGCTTATTAGTCCGTAGGGTAGAATACCCAACAACAATCCTTGCAGTTTTCTCCTCGATGAATCATCTTGTGGTGAAATTGATAGTTTTCAGAAGCTTCCCGTGAGGAAGAAGATGAAAAACGTTGCAGGGAAAATGGAATAGCCCTTAACTGAAATCGCCTTTGCATAGTCGAAAAAAATTCAAGGACACAGGTTGCACATGCAATTTCAGAGGCCCAAATTAGTCCATTCTGGGTGGAAGGAGATGACTAGTAGAAAAATACTTCTAGCAATGAGAGTTCTGGACCTCATTCCCGAAGATGTTAATTGTATATCCAGAGAAGAGGACAATAGTCCCGCAAGAGAATATTTTTTTGGCTTGAAATATATCTCTGGGAGCATCAACATATCATTTCTTTACAGTGAAACTCCTCTGCCCAGAATGGACTAATTTGGAACTATGGAATTCCTACTTTCGCACTGCAAAGCGGCTATTGCGTTTAGCGTCAGTTTATTTACTGAAACTCCTTTTGGTGTTGTCAAGACCACCATCACTGAGCCGGGAAGTTCCGCCCATTATGGTTTATTTCAATTTGGGCGCAGGAGTGGGAAGAGTCTCTGCATTGCCATCATCCATCGTCGTATCATCGGCTATCAGTTCATCTTCTTCCAGCTCGGAATCCATGACATTAACCTCTACGGTAGCCATGGATGCAATTGGGCAGGTTCTTTGAGCAGGTAGGGTTTCCTTGGAATTCTTTGGCTTGAAATATATATCTTGGTGTACCAAGGGACCATCTCCTTTTTTTCTCCTGGGAGGAGGGAGACGAGCAGTAAGAATATGCCTTGGAATAGTGGAACCTCTAGCCATTATGCCCGAATGTGTTTACTGTATCTGGACAAAACTACTGCCACAAGGTAACGACAATTTCCGTTTTCTCGAGACAATGTTTGAAATGAAAATCGGGGAGGGATAATATAAGCCTCCGCAAATTATGGTTTAATGTGTATCAATGGAATATCTCCTCGAGCCTTTTGCTGATCAATGACAATATCCAGGGTTCGTGTGGAATGAGTTGTCACCATTACAACTCACTAATTGCATAATTAGAAAAAAGTGTGAAGCTCGTGGTGACGACGAAGAGAGATTAAGAATTAGAAATTTCTTAAAGGCGCCAACCTGCCGGCGCACAAAAATAGATTGCATCATGTTTGAAATGAATACTTGGAAAGGATAACATACTTCTGTGAAAATCTTAGTTTAATTCGTAGTAATGAAAAATATTCTCTGGATTTCCGTACATTAATGACAATTTTAATGGTCCCTGCATGATGCATTACTAGCATTAAAGCTTAATTACTGCATATTTGGAAATAAGTACAAAGGCAACGATGATGGGGAATTGCGACGAAGCATTGTACATTTCGTGCACCCACCAACCCGCGAAACCAATTCCAAGAAATACCCAAATATGGAAAGTGGTCAGGTGGGTTACAAAAGAAAAAGGGCAGAAGATATACCCAAGAGACGTGAAGGGTCGATGGTCATATTGCATCTCAGTGACGGATATCGGCCATCAATTTGTATGTCACGGAATTTCGGCTGCTGTTTGTGCATAGGGGAACAACAGAAGCACAATGGTGAGAGGGAAATTTGTATATCGCTAAAATTCGGGTTATGTATATAAAAGCATGAGACATTGGGAAAAAGGACCAAGTAAACAGAAAGTGAAAGCATATGAGATGAAGGGAGTTTTGTTTTCTAATTTGTAAATTGCAGAAGTCTGGGTGCTAGTTGCACGCGACGGAACAATGGAAATGCAATGTTAAACCCATCTATGCAGGAACCCACGATTGAATATGTACTATAAAATATGAACATGAGATGTTATAGAGCATGTACGGATCCCGCATTCCATACTTGGCCACTTTTTGGATAGTGGGTTCTTGGACTGGCAGGCTTTAAATTGGGCATCCATTGTTTTGTGGTCTACAAATAGCATCCATAATTCCACGATATACAAATTGGCCAGTAGACCTGCGGGCTAGCTCGGTCAACATTGCACTCCTTTTGTTTCATGTCATACAAACAATACTCGAAGTTATGCGATATATAAATTGACAGACGGACTCCAGGGCTGGCGACCTCGAGAGTGCCATTGTTTACGGATTCTAATCCCTATCAAGTATTTAACATTATCTAAAAACATTATTTTGAATACTAAATTATTAATATTAAATATTGATATTGTACAATTTAATTAGACAAGGACGTTTGTACAATATGAAACGGGGAAGCTGTCGGTCGCTGGGGCTGGTGATATAAAATTAAGTGAAATCTGAATACGTGAATCCGCTAACTTCCTTACCATTAAATTTTTCGAAAAAAATGAGGAATACATAAAATCTACTTTTAGAAAGTACGGACATGAGATTTTATAGAGCATGTACTGTTCCCGCATTCCATACTTAAGCCAATCTTTGGATTGCGGGTTCTCGGGCTGGCGGGCTCAAAACTATTGTTCTGTGACCTACAAATAGCACTCAAGAGTTCCACGATATACAAATTGTCAAGCGGAGTTTCTGCCTGGCTCACTCAACATTACATTTCTATTGTTCCTTGTCGTTCAAACACAAATTCACAGATGGACTCCAGGGTTGGCGGGCTCAACCTTGCGATTGTTTACGGATGCTGATCCCTATCAACTATATAACACTACCTAAAAATATAATTTTCAATACTAAAGTATTAATATTAAATATTGTACAATTTGATTACATTAAATTATAAAAGGATGTGAAATATCTTATTTCAAAGAAAAACCCGCGTATTCAGAAACTTGCGTTCCAAATTTTTTGTATAATATGAAATGGGCAAGAGGTAGGTCGGGCTGCTGATATAAAAATGGGTGGAAATCTGAACATACTTAGCCACTTTTTGGATCGCGGGTTCTTGGGCTGGCCGGCTCAAAATTGGGCCTCTGTTGTTCCGTTCCCTACAAATAACACTAAGAGTTCCGCGATATACAAATTGACAAGCGAACTTGTGGACTATTTGAATTTTAATGGCCTGTTGTCGATGTATTAGCACAATTGGACTTGGGCTAGTTTAAATTCATTTTTTACAATATCAAATGGAGAAGTAGTCGATCGACCTGGTGATATAAAAGTAATTGAAATTTGAAGTCGTGAATCCTCTAACTTTCGCAGCTAGAAGTTTTCCGAAAAACAAGTAATACATACTAAGTATGTACTCTTATAAGGTATGGACATCAGGTTTTTATAGAGCTTGCACGGATCCCGCATTCCATACTTGGCCACTTTTTTGATCTTAGGTTCTCAGTCTGGCGGGCTCAAAACTGAGCCTCTATTGGTCCGTATCCTACAAAAAACACCCATAGTCCTGCGATATACAAATTGACAGGCGAACTTGCGGACTGGCTCATTCAACATTGCAGTTCTATTGTTCCATGTCTTCTAAACAACATTTAGAGGAAATGAGAAATACATACTAAAGATGTACTTCTAAAATCTATGGACATGAGATTTTATAGAGCATGTACGGATCCCTTAATCCATACTCAGGCACTATTTGGATTGCGGGTTCTCGGCCTGGCGGGTTCAAAATTGGGCCTCTGTTGTTCTGTGTCCTACAAATAGCACCCACATTTCCGCGATATACAAATTGACAAGCGAACTTGCGAGATATTTGAATTTTAAGGCCCTCGTGTTGATGTCATAGAACATTTGGACTTGGGCCAGTTTATATTCATTTATTACAATATCAAACGGGGAAGCGGTCGATTAGGCTGGTGATATAAAAGTAAGTGAAATCTGAAGTCGTGAATCTGCCAACTTCCGCACCTAAATTTTTTCCTAAAAACGAGTAATACATACTAAGTATGTACTCTTATAAAGTATGAACATGAAATTTGTATAGATCATGTACAGATCCCGCATTCCATACTTGGTCACTTTTTGGATCGCGGGTTCTCGGGCTGGGGGGATGAAAATTGGGCCTCTATTGTTCCGCGCCCCACAAATAGCACCCACAATTTCGTGATATATAAATTGACAAGCGGACCTATGGGCTGCCTGGCTCAACATTGCACTTCTATTGTTTCGTGTCCTCCAAACAACACTCGGAGGTTCGCAATATACAAATTTACAGATGGACTCCAGGGCCAACTTCCGCACCTAGAAGTTTTTCGACAAATGAGCAATACATAGTAAACATGTACTTTATATGGACATGAGATTTTATAGAGCATGGATGGATCCTTCATTCCATACTTAGACACTTTTTGGATCGCGGTTTCTCGGCCTGGCGGGCTCAAAATTGAGCCTCTATTGTTCTGTGTCCTACAAATAGCACCCAGACTTCCGCGATATACAAATTGACAGGCGAACTTGCGGGCTCTCTGGCTCAACATTGCACTTCTATTGTCCTATGTCCTCCAAATAGCACTCGGAGTTCTGCGATATACAAATTCACAAGACACAAGGACTGGCGGGCTCAACATTGCGATTGTTTAAGAATGGTCATCCTATCTAACATTATCTAAAAAAATTATTTTCAAATACTAAATTATTAATATTAAGTATTGATATTGTACAATTGAATTACATAAAATTATCAAAGGATGTTAAATCGCTTATTTTTAAAAAAAGGAAGGAAACGAAAAAAAGTTTTTTAAAATTCTATCACCGCAAGCATACCAAGGACCAATTTGAATTTAAAGGGCCTCTTATTGATATCATAGCACAATTTCACTTCACACAGTATATATTCATTGATTTCAAATTATTCCAGGAGATTAATTTTACCAAGTTCATGGATCAAGCAAAAATGCTAAAGCAACGACCAATTTGAATTTTAAGGGCCTCTTGTTGATATGATAGCACAATTGAACTTCGCACAGTATATATTTGTTGATTTCAAATTATTTCAGGAGATTAATTTTATCAAGTTCATCGATCAAGGAAAACTGCCAAAACAAGCCACATACTACATTTGCGTCACAACGCCATAGAAATGATTAGGTGAATTTGTGGGCTAGCTGGCTAAAAAATTCAATTCTATTGTTCCGTGTCCTCCAAACAATAGTCAAAGTTCCACGATATACAAACGAATCACACAACCAAGAACCAACTAAACTTCAAACAGTCTGCAAGCAAGTTCCCAGAAGGTTCCATAGAGCAAAACACATCCACCTTTGCACCAAACAATTTCATATACAAAGAAAAGACGTCGTTGCATTCATTTTTCTCTTGCATCTGGTATATGTTCCCAATATAAAATAACCAGGGCCATGGGATATATGGGGTTTTCTACCATGCTTCCCATTTTTTGGACCGAACAATGTCCGACGAACATTCATTTGGATGTTAAAGAAATATTACAGAGACACATGAGGTATTTTCGTTTCCTGACAAAGTTTCATATATATATATTTTCCCCCTTCTTCAGCCAATATGCAAAATTGAATTGTCCTCATTTAAGGTGAATTTGCTATGCATTTGAAGGTCCCACAACATGTAGACACTGCTTGCCTTTTTCTGTAGATACGTTTCATACGACAACTTTGCCAACTTAGGAAGCACATTTTCTAATAAAGGCTGCCTAACCGTACAATGCAAGGTTGTGTTGTCCACGGTTCGGACGACAACATTGACACAATGCGCATATATATATGGACATTTTTCACCGCATCGCAGACAATCAATCGTATCATCACTTATCAAAGCGGAGGCAAAAGCAGGATAGTTGCATTTTGCACATACAGGTTCAAAGGGGGTCTAGTACATATTGGTTGCAACTAAAACACCTTCAACCTGGCAACGCGAGCATAGGAATTAATAGATTGAACAATATAATACACAATTGCACCCCCTCCTCCCCTTAAAAAAATAAATAAAACAAGCCACATAAATTTGTTCAAGGCTATTTCTACAAGCAAAGTGAGGATGATTTTGTGGATGTATATGCACAACAGTTGTAGAGCTAGCTATTTTCTTCAGATCCTCTACTATATCTTCTCACAACTCTGTTACAAAGGTTTCCTGGGTTGTCTGAAAGATCCTTTCTCTAACATCCCTTTTCTTTGTTATATTTTTTAAGAGAATAAGTGGAATATTCCCTTTATGCAATTGTTGCTCCATTGATGAAACAAATTTGAATACATATAGAACAATTGCAGTTGCAACATGGAACACTGCAATATTTGAGTAACTTACCCGAGATACATGCACATGCGAAAATAAAGGACAAAACTGAATATGAAAATCAGTACCATTTCCTTATCGTTGTCCGACTCTCCATCCTTTATATGGAGAATGTGTTGTGAGCCAAGTTTTCTCGCCAGTGTGACAACTGCACCAATCGTTTCGATTAGGTAAATGTCAGTGCTTTGTGCAAGCTGGATGATAGTCGAGGCCGGGATGAAATGATATTCTGAAAAAACAATGGAAATTTTTTCCACAATACTTGTTTCGTTGAGCGAAATAATTCGATCATAATCACCACGGTCATATACTGTTTTGGGCAATATATTAAAATTTTTAATGGATATCCCATTACCCGGTAATATTTTTTCTGCATGTTTCTGGACAAGTTGTGGAGGAGTAGTCAGTGTCACTGTCATCATGGCCTCCTTGTCTGTCATGTCAGCATGCATAATGGATCTACTTTTGTTTTCCTTGTCCAAGTAGGTGCTATAGATGACCATTATGTCCCCGACGAACACTTGTCCAGTTTGGCAACTGTTCAAGCCCTATATTGATAGTAATTTAGATGTTACAACTCTAGACCTGGTGACATTTTTTGAACAGAAAAACTAAAGTGAATGGCACTATGCATAGATTTTTTTTTTCTTTGTATTCTTCTTTCACTGGAATAAATCTACAAGTTCACGCATAGCTTCGATGAACTATGGAGGCAGAGTGTTGCAACCACACCTCTTAGTCTGCGGAACATGTGTCACATTCGACGTCTTGCTTGTACTTGTTGACACTTCTTGTGAACTGCAAACCATGTATTGTAGATGAAATCAACATATTCACCATGCCATAGATGAATAGATAGTCGAGGATATTTATTTGGTAAACATAGTAAGAGCAGAGCGTATGCATCTTTACCTTTGGCCTTGTCGGTCTGCTGATGTCTGGGATGACTGACTGCTCATGGCCATGTCACTAGTCCAACTTTTTTTGATGCAAGCAAGTGTAGATGAACATTAGGACTAAACGAGCATATGCATTGTATACTGTCCATCAGAAGGACTAAATAACTGTAAAATTGTATGCATCTTATTTTTTTAATTGGAAAAATGTTTAACAGTAAACAAGGGGTGAGGGTGGGGCACCACAACCAATCTGTAAATCATGGACCCCCGGAAGATAGGGAAGCAATATTGAACCTTCCAGCCCGACACCCACAATCGACAAAGTGAGTAACTATGGAATAAGGTAGAAGAACGACCATAGGTGTGAAACCATTAGTCCACCAACCGACACAGCAAGGCATTTTCGGAAAGAACACCAAGCAGATGAATTAGAAAACAAAAGGGATAATAGAAAATGGAAAAAATAGAAATCAGGAGGGAAGAAAGGCCCATTGTTGTGAATCCATCGTTTTCAAGTGTAATATTATATGCCCCCACCCGGTTTGTATATTTAATTTACCATCACAGTTTGTATACCTTTTACAAGATTGTACCACAAAACCCTTTGTTGTTTCACACAACAATTCATCTTCCTATCCAAACAACCTATTTTTTCCAAGGCAACAACGCCGATTATACAATGGACATGAAGGCAAGTTAGTATGAAGACAAACATCTAAAAGAAAGAGAAACATCTCTATTTACCCGCCAAAGAGTACATTTCCCTCTCCAGCCATTTTGTTTGTTTAAATGCAACAATGCAACAAAAACACAATGAACATGAAGTAGGTTAGTATGCAGGAAGGCATGTATTGAAGATAACTTATAATGAAGACAGACATGTAAAAGAAAGAGAAACATGGTTATTTACCTGCGAAAGAGCTCATCATCATCTCCAAACACTCTATTTGTTTAAATGTAACAATGCAACGAAAACACAACGAACATGAAGCAGGTTAGTATGCAGGAAGGCATGCAATGAACATAAGTTACCATGTAGGAAGGCACACAACATGTACATATAATAAACTAAGTGAACACATATATAGACAATAAATGAAATACAAAACAATGCAATATGATATAACAGTACAAGCATCCACCTTTCTATATCCTCTTCAACCGATGCAGTCAAGAGTCCATCATTTTCTCCAGCTATTTTGTTTGTTTAAATGTGGGAACACACAAAATACAATGAACACGAATGGAAGTTGGTATGCACTAGAGAACAAGCAATATGTACATATACCAAAAGAGACTCAACGAACAATGTAAAAGATAGGCAGAAACATGAACCTTTGCACTTCTCCATCCATAGCTATAAACGTGTAATTTTTTTTTCCTGCCCAAAATATATTACAAGCCATAAAATATTACGAAATTGCATGGCCGTAGCTAAATGATTTCTGGTTTTTCGTGGAAAATTATCTAGATATGCTTCCACTGATGGAAATACATGTTCTTTGTACTCTACACAGACTGTTGTGCCCATGATACAAGTTTTTGGTTTTCCGTGGAAAACTACCCATACATGCTTCTAGACATCGAAATATAATGTTGGAGAATCTTTGTTGTACATATCATAGCTCAAGTTCAACACAAATTGTATCGTGCGCACACCAGTCTGTGTAGAGGAGAAAGAACATGTAATGTCATATGGGAACATTTGACCATACATGGTTTATAAATGTACACTGCATATGCTTTATTCTAACAAAAAAACAATGCATATTGCAATTTCACATGTAATCCTCCAACAATTTTGCATGCAACTATTTTCTTTCATGTCACCACTGAAGCACCAACAAAATCTCACAAAAAAACAAATACCAACCTCGGTAGACATGGAAAATAACAAAATTGCATGTTGACTCCTAGGTGTAGAGGCTGAACACCGCAAAGCACCCCAAAAAACAATAATAATCCAAAAAAAAATGAAAAAAAAATCCAACCATCGACGTTGGACCCCAACCCTGCAAGGCCGAATCAAACAAAAGAAAACAACATCAAGCACCAAACCAACAAGAAAGCATGAACACACCGAACTGCACCCCCCAGGGCCCCAAAGCATAAACCAGAGTCAAACAAACAGAACCAGCAACCCACGAACCAACGAACCAACAAGAACCACCGAGCCAATAAACAACATATGTATCTGCAACGATTACAAAACTCCAGCCGAAGCATAAAAGGAACCAAAAACATATGACGACCATGCCACTACAAATAAGCAAACATTCTTACTTCCAAACTACAAACACTGCACAACAAACAAGGAATAGAAAATGAAACTATGGCATGGAAACTTACTCCGAAACAACGAAATGCAGAAGCGCATGTTGAATCGAGATCTAAACAACAACAACCAACAATCGATGAACCAATGAAGAAGAAGCATTCACTGAACTAGTAAACAATGTATGTAGCTTCAACGATGAAGAAATTGCATTGCAAAGGTAGAAGAAGGATGAAACATACAATAGCTATTCAACTGGCGGTGGACAACAACAGTGTACAAATTCACTATAACATTGTATGGAAATTTTCGAGGAAAAATATACTCCGAGAAGCATATTTAGATAAACATTTAAGCCTATCAGGCTGTCTAAGGACCTCGCGGTATGCAAAAATTTAAGTTGTCAGGCCTCTTGGAGGACCTCACATCATGTAAACATTTAAGTTGTCAGGCCTATTGAGGATGTTAGCACTCTGTAATTTTCCCAAGGCTGTGGAGGCAGTCACATAGGCAACATCAAAACCTCTTTGAGTCAAGGATCTAGCCCTCCAAGACTCAGAGAGGGATCTCTCTGTCAAATTTAGATTTGTTTGAAATAGGATATTAGGCTAGTTATGCAAAACAAGGTTTGTTTTTTATTTGAGGTGTTTGGCTGAATGATTGCTTTAGAATCCCATTGGGCTATGGGGTCTGTGTCAAAACTTAAGGTCAGTTTTTTTTTTTTTTAAAGGCTTCTTCACAAGGCGAGATAGCCAAGATAATGGATTGATTAAGATAAAATGTGATGGAAAGATAGAACAGGTGAGAGGTTCATTTAAGTAAAGAAGCATTCAAGAATTTCTTTAACTCAAAATCTGAAGAATAACATGTAGACTGATAAAAAGCCAGATACAGAGTACCTGAGGTAAATTATGTTCTTTAACTTCCTTTTAACATTTGGAATTAGAAAACAAGGTGATAACAGAGTAAGAAAACATTAACATAGCAAGAAAAACATCACCAATGTTCAGACGCAAGAATCCTATGCATCAATTCCTTTGTATTACTGGTGGATCTAAAAAATTACAGAGAACAACCTTTCTGGGTGCAATGATCGACCACTTTTACATTAAAATCATCTTAATAAATAGGATAGATCTCCCAACAAGTTGTGTAAGTCGGATTTAACTGCCTCGGCCAAAAATAGCCACAAATCCCCAAAAATCTGGAATTGTCCGCCATGAAAGACGGGCCGAATTTCTGCGAAAAAGAGGTCCACTCAGACATTTGTTTCTCTTTAATTATGACACTTGGGAAAAAACTGAAGGAGGGTATTTTATATGGGCATGTGTTGGACAAAAAATCCTTCGGCTTCACCAAATTCGCCTCCAGCTCACCAAAACACCACCTGCAAAATCAGCACTGCAACAGGAAAATGAAAAACTGAAAAAATGGGCCTTGAATATGGCTTTGATTCTCCATTCCCATGGAACCAGTGAAAAAAATGAGAGAGGTTTTTGTTATTCATCCCGTTATGGAGAAAAACCTCTCTCGGTTTCTCAAAATTCGTTTTCATTTGCCCAAAATCAGTTTCAGAAGAAGACATACTGAACAGGCAAAAAAAGGGCAATTGAAAAAAAAAAAATGGGAAAAGTGGTTTTTTTTGGGAAGGCGGTATTTCGGACCCCCCTTGAGGTGGTAAACGATTTTTTTTTGAGGGGGGTCCACTGGACTATGGAGCCGACACTTGTCCAGGGGGTGGTTTTATAAACTACTTCATTTCGGACCCCCCCCTTTCGTTAAACTTCGGATGGTGAGGGGGGGTCCGGAATTTTTAACATCTGTTGATTTGTTTTATGTGATGTGATTGTATGCATGGAGTTGGGTGGGTAGGACTTAGGATAGTGTTTTAGTTGTTTATTTATTTATTTGTTTTTTATTATATATGTTTTATTTTTGTTATATATATATATTTTGTATGTACGCTTGTTTTATTTTGTTTTTGTTATATTTTGTATTGTTTTAATTTTAATATATTTTATTTATGTTTGTTTTTGTTTTAAAAGTTTTATATTTTGTTTTTTAATTATTTATATGTTTTAATATGTTTTTTATTATTATTTTTAATTTTTATTTAATCTTTAATTAATAAAAAACTAACCTAGTTACTAAACTAACTTAATTATTAATTAATTAATTAATTATTAACTAGTTTAGCCTAGTTTAACTGCACTAATTTTGTTGTTAACCTTTATTAATCTATTATTCTTTTTATCCTAAGTTTGGTTTACGCATGGATGGGTGGCGAGCGGGATGTAGTCGACTGAACAAAAGGACAAGGGAGTGAGGGCGCAGTGTGGATGAAGGATGTAGCATGGAGCGGAGGAGGTCTGATGCAATGGATGGATGACACGTTGGGTCAAGGCCCGTCATAAAAACCACCTCATTCCGGACCCCTCCCCCCTCCCCCCCACCGTTAAAGGTAGAACGGTCGAGGGGGTCCGGAATCGCCTGTAGACCATCCATCTGTGCACTGTCATGATGACCGTAGATCTGTGAGCACTTGTTAGTCACCATTCCGGACCCCCCCCCTCTCTCCCACCGTTAAAAGTAGAACAACCGAGGGGGTATGGAATCCACTGTCAGCCGTTGATCTACGTGCCACTAGATCGACCGTCGATCTAAGCACGTTCTTTATTCTCCATGCGCGAATGCAACAAAAACTTAGGCTTAGTGATTTTTGTGGGTTTTGTGCACTGCTTCCCTTGCTTTTGTCTCCATGGGGTTAGGAAACACCACTTAGCATCAACAATCATGAATTTTCTTTTCTTTTCCTTTCCTTGAAAATAATTTGTAGAAATGAAATATTATTTGCAAGCCAAAATACATCCAGAGTGAAAATTTTCCAGTCAACAAATGATCCTATGAATTATAGGGTTATAATAGTGGCTCCACCTGGGGATGGCAACTCTTTTGGGAGGTGTCAAGAACCACTTAATTCTAAATATGCAGACCGATGCTTTATTCATCGGGATGATCCCAAAATTATTCTGCAACCAATACCTGTTTTGATCTTTCAACTGAAACCAAACCAAAATGAACACTGCTGAAAAAGAGATGCTCAGAATGTTGAGCTTATTCACATTCTCCTACCTACCCTATACTGCTGAAAATCATGCTAAATCAAATAATACAAAAATTCCAATGAAGCCAATCAAGTAGTTGTTGAGACCAGTGGACTACTTGACTGCTTGTTAGCACAGTAAAAAAGGCAACATGACCTTTTTCCCATAGATTCAAAACTGCAAAGTGTAATGGCCGTTGCTGAAAACATGATTGATCTTTACAATAGAGACCTCAACAATCCCAAAGAACCAAAGTGATGTCAGGGATAGATTGAGGCTCTCCAGTGAACAATTTCTCCATATAGGTGGCTATAGGATCAAGGTAGAACTGACCTGTTCCTTGATATTCAAACTTAACCAACTCAACTTCATGATTTGATGCTATGGTTGTGCTATTTGCATCCTCATGCACTTCCTGACATGGCTGCAACTTTTCTGATGGGTTTTGAAATGATGCTTCTGCTAAACACATCCCTGTAGCTAACTGTCTGATCATATCCATATCATAATAATTTTTGAAAACATTGGGGATAAATGAAAACTGACTTTGAAAACACACATTATCCAGAATATCAACTATAGGATCATAAAATGATTTAGATAACGGTGACATTAGATCTACTGGTTCTTCATGGCTTACATTGTGACTTTCAACTTGAATCTGACCAAGATTCCCCCTCAAAATTTGAAATGAATTAAAGCATAGAGACAATGAATCCAGATGGATCATCGCATCCCCTGTTTTGAGCTTCATGACTTCATCTGAGGTTTGACCTTCAAAAAGGCTCAAGGGCTGCACCTCTAGATTAGCTTCCATGTCACCCTTGTCCTCTTCACCATATGCATTATAACATTCCTCTTTCTTACTGTTTACAATCTGCTGGCAATGTTTTCTCAGGAGTGAGGCAAAACATAGGGGCAGACAGTTTGCATTTTCTTGAATTTTTTTTGCATCTTCCTTCTTCAAATCATATGTTGTTGATTCCACATATATTTCAGCCTTATGATCACCATCATACTGATCACACTTGGGTAGATTTTCCAAGTAAGGAATGTCATCAAACATGCACATCATATCAACAGGTTGTTCCTCTGCAAGTTGAGATGGAGCTTCATCTTCGACTACGTCGTGAATTGAATACATGAAAGAATCATTATCCAAACCATGGTACCAAGGGTGAGCTGCAAATTGTTTGGGAAAAAGACCTTTTCTTTCTCTGAGATCAATGGAACATGATGTCTTTGAATATCGTGTTTTTCTCTTATGCTAATCCTGTGCAACATTTCTTCCATGGTGTTGGCCAGAATGTCCAGTTTAGCTTCTGTTGATTTCAGCTGCTCCTTTTCTTTGTTCTTTACCTTTGACCTTTTGATCAACAAGTTGGCCTCCACATCAACTACAATGTTCTGCATTTCTTCGAGAGTTGCAGTGTTCCTTTCTCTTAATTGGAATGCCATCTCAGGATCGAAGGCATCTGGGAAATGCAAGTGGGCTAATCCTGGGGGTGGCCTTATATCAATAGGCATTGCATGATATACCTTATTGAACCTTGCTGAAAACTGTTGTACTATTTCCCCTGGATATATTTTCAAATGGTCATACTCTTCTAGGATGAGAAAGACATTTCTCATGATCACCCATCGATCTAGGAAAACTTGCACAAAGTGATGGAAATTGTTAATGCTTGCAGCTGAGAGATTTTTAAACCAGTTCTTGACTTTACCTCCCAATGATAGGGAAAACATTCTGATGCAGACATCATCATCCTCTACCTCAAAGAGGTCAAGAAAATCCTCAAGACTTTGGATATGATTTTCAGCAGTAATATCGGTATTCTCTCCATCAAACCTGGGCAGATTATTGGTGTAATTTGCAGGGAAGTCATGGAGGATAGGAGGCAAATCTAGGGGCTTGTATCTATCTGGGATTTTGGCAGGTACAGGAGGTGAAGCAAGAGGCTTACAACCATCTGTAGCTTTAGCAAGAGTAGGAGATAAAGCAGGAGGCTTATGTCTCACTAGGACTTCTACAGGTGCATCTGGGATGTGCACAGGTGTATGAGTATGTACATAATCTACAATTGGGGATCTGATCTCTTGAGGCTCATCAATTTGCA
>ML781939.1:626753-659191 GCA_009831015.1 Picea engelmannii
AAATGTGAGGAAGCACATGGAGGGTTTACTTGAGGAAATTTTCTATAGAAAAAAAATATATTATATTTTCCAAGGAAAACCCCATGGCATTACTCCTATTCCCCAAAATATCTAGATGGAGGGAATCTCAACCACCAACAACAGTAGTGACTAGAAACCCCTATGAACTTGACTAGATATGAAGTTATGACTTCTAGCCTCCTCATTATCAACACCAATTTAACCTTTCTTAATGCTTATATATATGACTATTGATATGAATCAATATATTTATTCAAATATTGATATGCATTGAGATATTAATTCAGGTATTAGATTACTTTGGTTTATGGGCATGCCCATGAAATCATCAGCTAAGGGTGACATGATGGGAGCGTTTGCAACATGACCCGATGGGATTAATGGCAACTTGACAAGCCTCATGGAAACACCCATCAAGCTTATTGTGGCTCCACCTAGATTAACGACTCCACCTAGATTAACGGGGAATCCTAATTTTCCATTGTCACTCCTTTCAATTTAGGGCCATCTTTCAAACCAAAGCGAAGTGCTTCGATGATTATACATCCTAGGTCATGCACGAGAAGAGCGAAAAACAAGAAGAAAACAACAAACTCGACCATTGCCTTTTGATAATAAACTGAATGCACTATTTCTTGAAGTTTTAGACACTTGTATATCGATAAAAAAATTAGTTAATGACCACACATGGTGGAAGTAGTTGTTAGATCCTACTTAATTTTGAAGGAGTTGTCTAATCTTATAGCAAACTTCCTTCTAGTTTTTAAAATCCAACCATATAAAAAGTTAGAGTTCTCATCAACTGGAAACTCAAATTGAATTTTTGATGCTCTAGATCGATCTAGAATTGGGAAAATCCCTTAAGAACATCGATCCATCATACACAAACCTTGGATCATGATAAAACTATACTCTTCTTAAAAAATTTGGTAAATTGTTTTTCAAATTTGTAGATGAAAAAAGGGTTTGTTAGCTACAAGTTTAACTTCAATTTTAATCAACGTCGAAATAAATATCCACCATTAAATTTTCATTTAAAATGAAGTCATTCATTGATGAAGACAAAGTACATAGGTTCTTTTGCTATTGATCATGTCAAATATCAACATAGTCACATCACTTATAAGAACCAATACAATTTAAAATAAATTATAATTTTTAATTTAAAATTAATATTTTTAATGGATCAAACTTTAATTATGAAATGTTTTGTTAGCATGGATAGTAATTAAAAGTCAAAACCATTTGAGGATGACTCCAATTCTATATTCCTATATTGCTGCCAGGTAAGGAATAACAAGGATATAAAATTGATTTATTCTAGAAAGAGGTGCAAGTGCATTTTCTTAACAAACCCGAATATGGTAGCAATATGGAGATGGCTCGGAGGTAAGATAAATCAATGAAAGTTAAGGTAAATAAACTATGATCAATCAATTAATAATGTTTATTGGTACTTTTTAGGGTGTATAAGTGTAAGGATTATAGTTAATTGGCTTGCCATTTTTTCTATGAACTTGCATCTAGATATGATTATTTATTAAACATTTATGTAAAGTTCTTCGACTGTAAAGTTTTTCATTTGAATAGATATAAATATTTATTAAATATTTATGTAAAGTTTTTCAAGTGTAAAGGTTTTCATTTGAAGGATATTAAAAAACTTAATTTTGATTAATTAAATATTTTTTTAAGTTTAATTTGGTCTAATCTTGAGATAAGGCCAAATTTTTCATATTAATTCCTATGTTTGAAGTTCGAAAACATAAAAATACTTAATTTATAAACATGAGGTTAAGTAATGTTATAGATTACAATAACATTAGTTAGATGTCATATAAGATTAGGTCTCACATATAACATTAACCATCATGATTATTCTAATGGGATCTTGAATCAACCCATATTATTTATCTTGTATAAGTTAATTATCTTCCTAGAACTTTAATTTTTGTCCATTATTTACTTTGATGTTTACCAAATTGATCAATTTTATAGTTAATGATAGTTTATTTATTTAATAAATTACAACAGTTAAGTTTGATTTCATTTTATACATTGTCATGTGAATACACGTTTATCTTATATAAGTTAATTATCTTCCTAGAATTTTAATTTTTGTCCATTATTAACTTTGATGTTTACCAAATTGATCAATTTTATAGTTAATGATAATTTATTTATTTAATAAATTACAATAGTTAAGTTTGATTTCATTTTATACATTGTCATGTGAATACACGTGGGTTTTCTCTTATGCCAATGAGAAGGAATTAATGGTGTGTTTGTTTATGAATTAATCTATGTGGCCTTGACCATTATTGTTGTGGAAAAGTTCTTTAATTTTTTTTCCAACTTTTGGTTCCATCTTTGACACTTGTCTCAATTGCAGCAAGAGGAGAGGATGTGTAGGAAATGATATTGCGTCCACTCCGTAGCCTATACACATTCAACAAATCAAGGAAGGATAAAACACAACAACTAGCAGAGGATTAAGGTATGCAAGCTTTACTTTGCCTAATGACTTGAATAGGGGAACAAATGGGGCTATAGAAGTGCACATCCATAGCAATCTACTTCGAGAATATGGGGGATGAATACACATTCTATAGTAGTCCATTAAAGCAATCAAACATAAAGAAGAGTGATTCCATGGATTCTCCAATAGACCATCCATTCCAATGACACATGAAGAATACACACCCTAGATTCTTGTTCCTCAACAAGCTGCCATAACCGATGAAGAGAAAAATGATGATTTTAGGGGTAAGACTGTTAGCTCATAGCTCAGAGTTCCTCAACAAGAATCCAATGTTTCTCTAGTACAAAAATGCCCATTTGTAGCTTGAGTTAGGGTAGAGAATCATAGATTTTGAAGCTTACATATAGTTAGGGTTAGATAGTTACGTATTTGAGTTTGTAATCTTGAAGGTATTGTTGAAATACATTTTTTTCTTTTTTTCTTTTCTTTTGAGTTAATTTAAATTTCAAGGAAGGGATTTACCATCCCTCTTCAGACAGACCTTGCTTGGAGAGGTTGTTGGTGAATGCACCTTTGTGTTTGTTTTGCACTACATAGTTATTTCATCGTGTTGTTACTTTTATTTATGCTCTGTGAATGCTTGTCAATGTGATTATCCTTTCACCAACATGCCATGAATTTGTGGTTGGCATAGGAACTATCATTGTAACCTCAATGCACTATAAATTAGTTTTCTTTTCAAAGCATCAAATTCACCTTTTTGTTATCAGTTTTCCTATAGCATTAAGTTTTGAACATTTCATTTCACTTTTAGTAGCATTATTAAATATGAAAGAGTTGTAGGGTTCTATAGCACCAATGAGTAAGCCATAAGGCATTAATACTTGGAAGACTTCTATTGCAGGCACTAGAACTTTGTTGTAGATAGAATGCATATAACACATGTATTTTCGATTTTCTACAAACACAATACAAAATATGTTCCATAACTCCTTTTTATGCTTGAAGGTTACATAATGCACAACACTTCATAAGTCTACGATTCCCCTAGTTGATAATTTCATTATGTTCCCTGAGATTCAACAACCTTTATTGTTGCAATTCTTCTACTCGCCACTTTTTGGCACTGTTTTTGGGGAAGTGCTAAAATATTCAAAGAAGAAAGCAATACTAAATAGGAGATTCCACTGTAAAAGGGAGAAGTAACCAAGGTTCTCAAGGGTTTCCTTTTAGCAAAGTTGTGTCTTTTCTATATTTAGTAGGTTGTTTTTTATAAGAATGCATGCATCACAAAGGGATAAATTAGGAATATTTTTACCAATATTATATAACCAAAGTGTAATACAAACTTGAAGTACAAGGAAAGAAAGAGAAGGGAGTCTCGAGTCAATAACTAATGTGGATAGTCCAAATCAAGTTCTTAAAGAACTAGAAGAAACTCCTGAGGAATTTGAGGATCAGGGAACTTCTTCATCCTCCTCTATTTTATACTTCATTCCCTGTTCATTATGGTTGAAGAGAGACTAGGATAAAGAGTGGAAGAAAGAGTTGAAGAAGAATGCACATTATTTGAGTTTCCTATCCTGGAAATATGGGAGCAAGTAAGAATGAAGGATATCAATCCAACTTCCCTCCCTCATTTGCATGCAATGGTCATTGCAGATTCAAACACTTTTATTTTTGAATTCAAAGTCCTCCATAGTATCTATGACTATAATAATGATGCTCAAAAGATGATACTATTCTCTTATACTTTGAAGGAAGCAACCCTTTGGTGGTTCGTGAGCCTTGATGGACACAATACTCAAACATGGGAGATAGTGAAGGATGTTTTCACAAAGAAATATTAGGAATATTGCAATTCAAGAGATTCCATAAATGAGATATTCTGAATGAATAAGGGAGAAGACAAGTCCTTAGAAGACAATGCTAAGAGGTTTTTTTAGCTACAATATATCTACCAATTGCACAATAGATAAATAATTCTCTGAAAATAATACTCTTGAGAGGAATTAGAGATGAGTGTATGGAAGCCTTAAATTCGATTGCATTTGGAGATATCTCCAAATGCACCTATGATGAGATACATGATGTTTGCAAAAACTTTAGGAAGAACAAAGGCATAAGAGGGGCTGTTTCACAAATCTCCAAAGCCATAGTTGTATTAAAAAAGGTAGAGATTGGTAACATGTTGGAAGATATTAAGACATATATCTTACATACGCTAGTAGTGCAAATTGATACTCTTCAAGTTAAAAAGAAGAAAACGGAAGCCGAAAAGGATTTGGCATTTTTCTATCCAAAATACACAAGAAAACATGCTTACCATGAATATGTTGAAAAATCTTAAATCCAACACTTAGATAAATTATTTCCCAGTGATTTCCTTGCTGAAAATTAAGTTACAACTCACTGAATAAAATATATTGGATGGAAATAATAAAAATAGCGAAAGCAAACTGGAAAACAAATCTCACACAACACAAAAAAAAATTATGCCTTCAAATCAAACTTTCATTAATAAGGACCCTCCAAGATTACAAGGGCTCCCTTACTAGGAAAATGGGCCACTCAGGAAAATTACAAATTACAACAAACCTGGAAACTCTGACCCTAAAGAAACTCTCTTCCCAATCTACCTAAATCTACTTGTTGGACACTTCGATCTACACTAGATTTTCCTATTGTTCCTCATATATGCAAGATATGCTTGTTGGTACCTCAGATCTAATAGATATTCCTATTGATACCTCATATCTGCACTAGATCTGTCCACTGATACCTCAACTTTGCACTAGATCTATCTGCTGGTATGTCATATCTGCTATATTTTCCTGCTCATACCTCAGATATACACTAGAGTTATCCGTTGGTACCTCAGATCTATTAGATCTGTCCGCTGGTACCTCAGATCTGCTAGATATTCTCGTTGGTACCTCGGATATGCATTATATATGTCCATTGATGCCTCATATCTACTAGATCTGTCTGTTGGTACTCAATTATGCTACCCATAAATCTGTCCTTCGATTTTGGCTACTAGCTTGTCTTCTCCTTGTTGCACTACTTGCACTTTCCTCCTTTGGAATTGATCTCTAGACGAAAGTCCTTCTTCACCTTTGTTGAAATCCCCTTGAATCACGATCCTTCATGACTTAAGCACTTGAGCGGAAGTACTTATTTTCTCTTGTCCTTGATCCCCTTGAGTCAGAGTCCTGTATGACTCAAGCACTTGAGCAAAAGTCCTTATTTTCTCTTCAAGTGGATGTCTTTCTCCTTCACCTAGCCTTGTTTTTATAATCTTAAGTTATGACTGAATCAAACATAACCCTAATCTCCAAAGTGATTAATGAATGAGATTAAATCTCACTGTAGATTTTAACCTTGTACAATATCTACTGCAAACATATATTCAGTAAAAGAACAGAAACTACACAATGACAAATACAAACATTACACAAAGATTTTTCCCCTGGAAACCCAAACCGGGAAAACCAACATATTCTATATTCATTCATGTGTAATACATTGTTTACAATACAATATACATATACGAGCCAATGACATCCAAACCTCTAACCCAATGACTTGGATTAGTCCACAACCCTAATTCCTTAACTGAAAATAGAAAACCATCGGCAAAAACCATGTGTCGAAAAACCACCTAAATATGTGACATGTTTCCCGAGGCACATGACACGTTTCCCAAGGCAATTTTTTTTTTCTCGGGGGCACTGCCCCTGAACCCCCGCGCGGGGGGCATTCGCCCCCCTGCGCTCCTGATGCATACGCTCATGCCAATACTATAACACATACCCAACATTCTCCCACTTGTTTTCTTTGCATATAAGGGGTTACAGGGTTACATAGTCAACAATGCCCATGGATCATCTACACCAAGAGAACTTCCCAGTGCTCACAGATTTTGTTAATGAATCTGCAAAATTCTTCAAAGTGTCCACCTTCATCAACAATACTTTCTTTTCTTCAACCATGTCTCTCACAAAGTGATATTGAATATCAATATGCTTTGTCTTTGAATGATGAGTTGGGTTCTTCGCTAGAAAAATTGCACTCTGACTGTCACAATCTATCCTTACAGCTTGATGTACCAACCCAATACCTGGACACAATCTTTATAACCATACTACTTCCTTAATTGCATGAGTGGCTACCATGTATTCAACTTCTGTAGTTGAAAGTGCCACTATAGCCTGCCTTTTGCTCATCCAACTTATTTCTCCTCCAAACAGGTTAAACACATACCCACTTGTAGATCTCATACGATATAGATCTCCAGCCCAGTCTGCATCCACAAAGCCATGTATATCCACCACTCTATCCAATATCATTCTTCCTTTGTAGCAAAATCCATAGCTAGCAGTGCCATGAAAATACCTGAAAACCCTTTTTACTGTTGTCCAATGCTCCTTCCCTGGTTTTGACATATACCTGCTCAAAACTCCCATTGCATGTACAATGTCCGGTCTAGTACAAACCATTGCATACATCAAACTGCCAACTGCACTCACATATGGAACACAAGACATATCCTCCTCCTCTTCATGTGTCTTTGGATGTTGATCTGCAAATAAATTTACACCAACATGAATAGGAACTTTGACTGGTTTACATTCCTGCATATTAAACCTCTAGAATATTGTCTCGACATATTTTCTCAGATTTAACCAGACTTTCCTCCTTTTCTGATCTCTTTTAATTTCCATGCCCAAAATGAATTTTGAAGCACCGATATCCTTCATGTCAAATTTAGAGGACAACTGAGTTTTCACATCATGGATAATCTCCTTGTTGTTTCCTATCAACAACATGCCATCCACATACAAGACCAAATAAATCAAATGATCACCAATTAATTTAAAACACACACAATGATCCTCTTTGCTTCTTGTGAAGCCAAGTCCCAACATATAAGTATCATTTTTTTGATACCACATCCTTGGTGATTGTTTTAAACCATACAAGGACTTTTTCAACTTGCATACCAGCTCCTTCTTTCCCTTCACAACATAACCTTCTGGTTGCTTCATATAGATTTCTTCTTCCAAATCCCCATGTAGGATTGTTGTCTTCACGTCCATTTGTTCTATTTCAAAATCAAATGCAACAACAACAGATAACATAAATCTTATGGAGGTTAACTTGGCAACATGAGAAAAAATCTCACCAAAATCAATTCCCTCAACCTGGGAATAACCCTTTGCTACTAACCGAGCTTTGTATTTCTCCACTTTTCCTTCTGCATTAAACTTCTTTTTAAATACCCATTTGCTACCAATGGGATTTCTTTCAATTGGAAAATCCACTAGATCCCAAGCCTCATTCTTATCCAAAGATGCCATTTCTTCATTCATGGCCCTTTTCCAGAGATTTGCATCCTCTAAATCCACTGCCTCCCTGAAAGTTCTAGGATCATCATCAGTAATAGACAAAGAAAAAATTGAATGGAAATCAGATGGAGTATACCTTTCTGGTAGCCTTCTTTCTCGAATCGATCTCCTTGATACTAGAGTATGAGGATCTTCGTCTTCTGATTCCTATTCTTCTGTAGAGTCTGACTCATCATATTTTAAATCAAACTCTATTTTCTCTGGTTCTTCCTTACTTGCTAGGACTTCCTGTTTAACAACATCCTTCATTTCTCTAAATACCACATCTCAGCTATACACTACCTTCTTAGTTTCTGGGTTCCAAAGCTTATAACCTTTGAGACCACCTTTGTATCCAATAAAGATACAATTTTCAGCCTTCTTATCTACCTTACTCATGTTTTCCTTTGGAACCTGAACATATGCATCACATCCAAATACTTTGATATGTGTGAGAGAAGGTTCCTTACTAGTCCATACCTCTTGTGGAGTCTTGTCATCCAATGTTGATGAGGGTGATCTGTTGACCTATAACATGCAGTACCCACTACCTCTGTGCATAATTCATTCCCTAGCCCGACACCACTGAGCATGCACCTTGATTTTTCCATCAACGTCCTATTCATCCTTTCCACAACTCCATTCTGTTGAGGTGTATATGGAGCAGTCTTCTGCCTTTCTATACCACACTTCTTACAGAATTCTTCAAATTCATTCCCCCAGAACTCTTCGCCATTATCTGTCCTTAACACCTTCATTCTTTTCTCTGTTTGATTCTCAATAAGATTCTTAAACTCTTTAGACCTGTCAAAGACTTCGGATTTATTCCCGAGGAAATATATCCAAGTATTCCTCAAGAAGTTATCTATAAATGAGACATAGTACACAAATTTTCCCAATGATGGGACCGACACAGGTCCAAAAACATCATTGTGAACTAGTTGTAAGATTCCTTCTGCCCTCTTTGCACCAGAAGGGAATCTTACATGATTCTGCTTCCCATATATACAATGTTCACAGAAATCAAAATCCACAGAGCAGTTAGACATACCTTCAACCATACCTTTACCCTGTAGTATTCGAAGACCCTTCTCTTCAATATGCCCCAGTCTTTGATGCCACATCATAACCTTTTCTCCAGAGACTGTAGGAGTTCTTTCTTCTTCAAATCCAATATCAGGAACAATGGAACTATTACACCCATCACTAATAATGCTTTCTTCCAGATTATACAGAGTTCCAAACTGAACTCCTTTCAACAACACCATTTCTCCTTGAACCATCCTGCAGGTTTCCTTTTCAAATATTGTTTTTACCCCTGCATCGTCCATTTTGCTTACAAAAATCAAATTTATGGCCAAACCTCGGATGTGCAGAACACCAGGCAATATTCTAATCCTTCCATCTATGAGCCTCAACTTGAATTTTCCTCGTCCTATGATTCTGGTTGTCGAATCATCACCTAAGAAAAAATTACCTCCATCATACCTTTCATATTCATAGAACCACTCCCTGTGAGGAGTCATATGAAAGGGTGCCCCGAAGTCAACCAACCATGCCTCATGATCTGCATGTGTGCTTGAAGAAGCCATGTACACATTCCCTCCTTCTTCATTGGAGGTCTTTTCTTCTGTAGAATGATATTCTTCAGATCCCTTCTTTTTCTCAACCTTGGATCTACACTACTTCTTGTAGTGCCCTTCTTTTCCACATCTCCAACATACCCTTACAAAATTTCTGGAAGATTTATATCTACCCTTAGACTTAGATCTCCCACTTGAGAAATTAGATCTATTCCTTTCCTGGGAATGTCCTCTTGCAAATAATGCATCTGTGCTCTGTCCTTCCATATTATTCCATCTCATCTCCTCCGACAACAAGGATGACACCACTTCATCAAAATTCAAGGCAGTTGTATTACTACCTATGGCCACAACCAGACTATCCCAGGAGTCTGGTAAAGAACACAATAAACTAATACATTTATCTTCATCTAAATTTTTAATCTCAACATATACTAATTGACTTACCACAGTATTGAAGACGTTCAAATGCTCTGCCACCTAGTCTCCATCTCTCATCCTCAGGTTATATAGCTTCTTTCTCAGGAATAGTTTATTTACCAAGGACTTAGACTGATACAACTTCCCAAACTTTTCCCATAAATACTTGGTTGTATCTTCCTCTGACAAATTCAGTAATATTGAATCGAAGAGACACAGCCAGATTGTACTTTTTCCCTTCCGATCCAACTTTTTCCAGTCATCTGCTGAAGTTCCTGTAGGTGCAGTACCTAGATATACCTCGATCCACTGATCTCTGTCCACCAACAGATCTTCCATCTTGAGATTCCACAACTCAAAACTTTTCCCATTAAACTTCTCGATTTCCATCTTCGAATTGCTTGCCATTTCTTTTCACCTAAAAAATCAATACACAGATCTCCCACTATAACAAGGCTTATCACAGTCCTGATCCAAACCCTTGACCACAAAGGCATCCCCCTGAAGCCAACAAAGCCCTGATACCAAATGTAGATTTTAACCTTGTACAATATCTACTGCAAACAGATATTCAGTAAAAGAACATAAAAGATACAATGACAAATACAAACATTACACATAGATTTTTCCCCTGGAAACCCAAACTGGGAAAACCAGCATATTCTATATTCATTCATGTGTAATACATTGTTTACAATACAATATACATATAGGATCCAACAACATCCAAAACCCTAACCCAATGACATGGATTAGTCCGGAACCCTAATTCCTTAACCGAAAATAGAAAACCATCGACAAAAACCATGTGTCGAAAAACCACCTAAATTTGTGACATGTTTCCTGAGGCACGTGACACATTTCCCGAGGCACATGACATGTTTCTTGAGCCACATGACACTACTACTCGTGCAAAGAATATAACACATATCCAACACTCACTTCACTTGAGATCAATGGCTAAGATTCATTTAATTTACTAATGCTAATAACCTTAGCATTTCATTAATTTAAACTCACTTTAATTATAAAAAGCACTTTACTTTAATAATTCCTTTAATTAAAGTAAATTACTAAGGTTGAAGAATGAATTCCACATCTCTATAAACATAGACCTATGCGGAAGTACTTGTTTGATTCTACAAACATCAACACTCCCTCTTAGCAAGGAAGGTACTTTTGGAAGAGCAAACTGGAATTGGTTGTCCCTTCGATCCTGGCACAATGTCCCACATATCATCCTACACCATGGAATCCCAACAAACCTACTGGTTTGTTGCTTCCTAAACACTTAAAAACTCATAATCAATGATACTACTCATTAATGCCACGGAGTTTGAAATTTTCTTCGGAGGCTTTCTCTCCATGAATATGCTCCTAGTGGCCTCAACATGCTCATGAGCATCCATAAATGTTTGCATGAATCATATGGGTCTCTTGATAGAGCTAAAAGGGGCTAAATTCTCCCCCCACCTAAAGGTTGAATCCATGAAATGGAAGTCTCTGAACATTTTTATCCCTTCAGAGCCTTCTTCTCCTTATCCTCTACCACAGACCTCGGTCCACACACATATGAATGTATAATATCCAAGATCCCCTTGGACCTACTCTCTCTTCTTGGAAATGTATCCTTGGAATTCTTCTCAAGTGCACACCCTCTACACACGTCCTGCTGCTTAAGGCTAAAATATGGGAGACTAGTGACAATATCCATAAGAATCGACAATTCCATGTAGTACAATTGTCCCATCCTCATGTGCCATAACTCACACAGGTTGTCACTGTCATGTATCAAGGCCTGAATAGGCTTTCCCTGCAACCTATATAAATTTCCCTCTCTAACCCCAATGTTCATTTTTGTTTCAGGGTTAACTCCCTCTAGATGTATGAGTACATTCCCTTTATTGAGCATAACTGCAAAACCCATGTCCTCCATCACTGAGGCCGAGAGAAAATTATTTTTCAATCCTGGTACATATAGCACATCCTGGGCTTCCAACAAACCACTTGACTCAAGATGGAACAAAATAGTTCCCTCGCCCTTCATTGCATCCTTGGCATCATCACCAAGCTCCACATGGATCCCTAAGTCCTTCTCTGCCAGAATTATGAATAACTCCTATGCTTCATCCAACCTGTCATCAAACCTGAGATTGGCTACTGTCAATTTTTAGATCTGAACTATCGGAAAAATGTGCCTTTTCTTTCAGGCACAGTAAAATGAAGAATTTGTGCTCAATCCTTCAAGCACCCATAAAACCCTTAATATTGGGGTTTCAAATCTTTTGGCTTATAGATCTACAAAGATCTCCTTGCAAATCTAACATATCTGCTGCACAAAATGTTGTGTATCTGCAATTAGTCTCCCTCTCATAGTACAATCTCTTATACCATGTTGAATAGATCACGTTATGATACCATGTTGAAAAATATTAAATATAACACCTAGATAAATTATTTCCTAGTGATTTCATTGCTGAAAATTAAGTTACAACTCACTGAATAAAATATATTGTCTGGAAATAATAAAAACATCGGAAGCAAACTAGAAAAAAAATATCACACAACACACATAAAAATGTTCCCTTCAAATAATCTTTTCATTAATAATGACTACAAGTTCTCAAGGGATCCCTTAATGGGAAAATGGCCCACTAAGGAAAAATATAAATTACAACAAACTTGACAACTCTGGCCCTAAAGAAACCCTTTTCCGATTTGCCCAGATCTTCCTGCTGGACACTCAGATCTGCACTAGGTTTTCCTGCTGGTCCTCAGGTCTGCAAGATATGCTTGTTGGTACCTCAAATATGCTAGATCTACCTACTGATACCTTAGATATGTATTAGATCTATCCATCAACACCTCAACTTTGCACTATATTTATCTGTTGGTTGATAATAAACGAGGTCCTATGAGACTGCCAAAACATGTTTGTCTTTGACCTCTGTTTGGCTCTAAGTTTCAATCTCTGTGAATTTCCTTTGCTGTTGTTTTAGGACAACAAAAAATCAAGTAATTTCTGCTCATATTTTTGATGGTTAAGTGTCCTTTTGAGGTGCCCTTGCAAGTCTTTTATTATCCTAATGTTAGCACATGCAATATACTCAAAACAAATAACACTACCTCTAGATATTTACAAATTTAAATGTTGATTTAAACTCTAAGCATGCATGAAATGAACACAAGTATTTTTGGTCAACAAGACCCTGTATTAAACCCCCCCCGGGGAAAACCAGTTTGGAATGAAGTGTATATAAGTGGTGTCTAAAGCATGAGCTACAACAAGTAATACAATACAAAGGAACCTGTATACATAGCAATATCCTCTTGAGTCTTGCCAAAGGATCCAATGAGATATGCGCCCAAGCTTAGTGCACCCTCTCCCTTTGTTGCTCTGTCCACTGAAGTGAAGCGCCCTCCTTCCTCTTTGACACAATGAAGAAACCCCACCACAAAAATATGCTCTTGTGTGTTGCCTCTCCACTGAAACAATCAGATCTGACTTCCTCCAAGTATAGATGCTCCATGCTAGTTATGCGCCCCCCTCCTATGGTGCACCCTCCTCCAAACAAGTGTGATCACCACAAATAATATGGACCCTAAGCCTCTTTGAGCCCTCCATGAATGGAGGATCCCAAGCTCTCCTCTCCCAATGCTTCCATTCCCATCCTCTTTCCCTTCTCCAAACTCTCTTGGTGAACATACAAGTGAATGAAGCTCCAAATTCCCTATGCGCCCCTCTTAAGGAAACATAAGGAAACCTAAAATATGGGTGGATGGGATCATCCCATTCCATCTCTAATCAAGGGTTGAGATCTCTCCAAAAGAATATCAATTCAAAAACCACTTTACTCAAGTTTCCATAGTTTCACTTTATGTCTATTAATTCACCCACTTTGTGAATTAATTGTCACTTTATGACTTAAGTGACATATTTCACTTTTGACTTAAATATCCCAAGTCAAAGTGAAATTAGAATCATAAAGTAAAGTAACAAGGGTAATAGTCTCCCCCTTTGTGTTTAGAGACTCACAAACACAAGGGGACCACTTTCCAAGGTACCCAAATCTCAACACTGGTACCTCAGATCTGCAGTAGATCTATCCACTGGTACCTCAGATTTGCTAGATTTGTCCATTGGTACCTCATATATTCTCCCTAGAAATATGTCATTTGATTATGGTTGTCGGGTTTTCTTCTTCTTGCTGCACTACCTGCACTTTCCTCCGTTGGAATTGATATTTAAATGAAATTCCTTCTTCACCTTTGCTAAGATCCCCTTGAATCACTATCCTTCGTGACTCAAGCACTTGAGAAAAAGTCCTTCTTGTCTCTTCAAGTGGATGTATTTCTCCTTCACCTAGCCTTGCTTTTATAATCCTGAATTATGACTGAATCAAACATAACCCTAATCTCCAAAGTGATTAACTGTTGATATTAGATATCATCTCACTTGATATCAATGACTAAGATTCATTTAATTCACTAATGCTAATAACCTTAACATTTCATTAAATTAAACTCAATTTAATTATAAAAATCACTTTACTTTAAGAATTCCTTTAATTAAAGTAAATTAATAAGGTTGAAGGCTTTGGATGAATTCCACACGTCTAGACACTTAAACCTGTGTGGGAGTTCTTGTACGATGCTACAAACATCAACAAAATACTCGTTGAACAACATAAGTCTACAATATTTACAACAACAATCATGGCATCAAAGAATGTCCATGACTAACATTCCCAATCCAAGGTATTCCCTATGAACATTTTCAATATTTCAATTCTACTTGAAATAGTCAATTGAACCCACCTACAAATTGGTATTCTCAGTATTGGCCAACTCCATTTCCACCTCAGTAGTAGTGGAAATACCCAAACTTCCAAAATCATTAGCTATTTTTCTTTCCTTACCAACAACCTGAAAAGAACAATACTCCCCAACATCCTAGATCAACTCAACTTGTACCAAACCCAAATAATAATAAACAAGATTGTAACAACGAGATGGTAACTCACAACACCTACTCTATAGAATCCCTTAATTGTAATGAAGTTCAGTTCTATTAAGGGAATTTGATAACAAAACCTTTACCACCTATCATCACTAAACTTGATGAAGAGAAATTGCAAAACCATGAAATTCACACGTAGTAGCTCACTCTTAGTGGGTAAAACAACAATCAAAGGATATCCCACCTTTTTCATAAAAATTAAGCTAGTGTAACCCTATAATCTAACTAGAGATTGAATTTTTGGGGGAAGTTTAGAATGTATGTGTTAAAATACCCCCGATTCAAGCCATCAAGAATGTACCTATTTATAGGAAAGTAGTAAAAGAGACATGTCTAAATAAACTAGGAAGAAAAAGGAAAGACCACAAACCATCCATGTCATAGGACAACTTGTCGATCTCATGCTTATAAAAGTGTTTATTCCTAAGTATTACGATCTAGGTAGCCCGATAGTGAGCATTCACATTGATATTAAATTGATAACAAAAACCTTGATTGGCCTAGGAGCATCCATAAATGTCATGACAAAGAACACTTTAGAGGAAATGTAGCTCCAAAGTATCTTGATATAAACCACTATCGTTCTCCAAATGGTTGATAGATCTACTGTCAAGCCAAAAGGAATGCTTTAAGACATTATAATCTCAATAGACTCTTGGGAGTACCCAACAGATTTTATGGCCCTGCAAACAAAATTAGGATTAAGAGGTTATCCTTTGAATCTTGGAAGACCTTGGTTGGCAACCATTGATGCTTACATCTTCTATAGAACTAGCAATATCACCAACCATTGTTGTAGAAGTCTTTCCTAGTAAAACCTTAAACATCAATAGCCAGTTAAAGCCTCTTTAGCATAAAACATGAATGAACCTATTACAAATACACTACAAAACCTTTACATGGGAATATAATGATATGATAGAAATAGACCCAAACATTTGTAGACATCATATCGACATTAATGATAATACCCATCCCATTCGACAATGTCAATTCCAAATGAATCTGACCCTTAAAGACATTATTAAATAGAGTTGTAGAACATCTTGGAGGTTGATTTTATCTACCCTATTTTAGATAGCCAATGGATTTCTCCACTGGTTATAGTGCTAAAAAAGGGAGGGAAATGACAATTGTGTGTAGACTATCAAGAACTCAATAAATCAATTTGAAAGGACAACTTTAATTTACCATTCATTGATCAAGTATTGGATACAATATCCAAGAAACATTACTTCTTCTTAGATGGTTTCAACGGGTATAACCAAATACAAATTTCTATGGAGGACCAAGATAAAATTACCTTTACATGTTTATGGGGTACCTTTTCCTATAAGGTACTAGCTTTCGGTTTATTCAATGCCCCTGCCACATTTCAAAGAGTTATCCTCAACATCTTATTAGATAGGCTAGTCCATGACAGTGTAGACGTATACATGGATGAATTCATAGTCTATGGAAATACATATGAGGAAGCCTTAGCCAATTTAGAAAGAGTGTTGTAGAGATGTAATGATATGAATCTTCCCCTAAATCATGAAAAATGATTCATGTTAATGAATGAAGGTATAATGCTAGGACACAATGTTTCAACTACAACATCTGAGTATATCATGCCAAAAATTTAGTCATTGAAGACTTGCCTACCCCATAAAAACAACATGATGTATGAAGTTTTATTGGACATGTTGGTTACTGTAGAAGGTTCATTCCTAATTTCAACAAGATAACTTCCCCACAATATGTCCTCCTCATAAAAGATGTTGAATTCTTGTGGACTCTAGAATGTCAAACAATCTTTGACACCTTGGAAAAGAAACTAATCTTAGCCCATGTATTGAAAGGACCAAAATCATTCCTTTTTCACATCCATACAAATGATTTAGAAAATACCTTAGCTGTTGTTTTAGGAAATCATGAGGGTATAGAAAGGTAAGCCATTTATTTAACCAACAAAAACCTTTCTAGAGCATAATTAAATTATACATTCATCGAAAAGAAGTTTCTTTCCATAGTGTATGCCATTAATAGATTTTGACACTATATAAGTACAAGTTACACAATTTTTATTCACACAGACTATAGTAAAAATTCAAATATATAAGAGACAATCCACCACAAAACTTCATAAATAAACCCTGAACACCAAAGATACTAAAGCATTCACCACGAACAACACCAAAAATATCGAGAGAAGAACCCTTAAGGTAGGGTAACACCATTAAATACTCATCATGGAAGGAATCACTCCACAAGCCATGTTTGCTACAAGACAATACAATTGAACACACATTCAATACAATGATACTCACATGTATTTATACTTTCTCATGAGTATTCCTATGGGTCTTATGCCAACAACCCCTTATTATTATATTATTTTATTTTAATTACATAATGGGACTATTATTCCCCTTTAATCACATAGTGAGCCTATTCCAATATTATGACTACATTACATTCATTATCCCCTTAGGTACCTCCCTAGGTACCCCATATTACCCCATATTATCCTCCTTAGGTACATTACATTCCATCCCCCTTGGCATGTTTTGTCCTCAAAACATGGTAAACAATCATATAATATGACCTACTAAGCATTGTAGTTAATTTGTACCATGCACATCCATCAATCCATCCTAGTGAAATGTGGACACGGGGTTCAACCGTGGCCTTTCCTCAAGATTGAATTTGGTTTCTTCTTAGGATCCATGTCTTTTTTGTGCTACTCTTATTCCCCCCCCGGAAAAAGCGTAAATTTTATTTCAAGAAGAAAGAAAATTTACATTCTGAATAAAACATGTAGCCATGTATTTTGTCAAACATATAACTTTCATTCATATAGGACGAGGTTCAACTAGAAATTTTTCATCCATTAAGGACGAAATTCAAGAAGTGTTACATATACAAATGGAATATGTCCTGCCTCTTCAAGTATATTTTTTGCTAAAAAGTCTGAACAGAATTGAAAGTGCTTTCCAAACTGTTGTCCAAAAAGTGTATACATGAAATCTCTTAAAAAACTGTAGGTCCATGTTCTGCCTTCAAGAGTACGAAACATCACTCAGGCCATATGAATATATATTTTTTACTGATTGGAACCCCTGATGGATTCAACTTTTTATCATTAATGACTATGAAAATGAGAATACAAAGATGCACATGGTGTTTCAAAAACAAAAATCCGACAATAAATAAGGGATAAACTGCCTAAAGCCATCATCAAATATCATATTTGAGATGGAACTAAAGCCTCACTTGCCAATTTGATCATGTCTATAAAAGGTCTATGATAGAAATCAAAATGCATGTCATCCTCTACTTCCTCTATCTTCCACTACCCAAGATCCAACTGTAAACTTGCTTTAGAGAGTGCATCAACTTCCATGTTCTGTACCCTATAGACATGACACATAGAATAAGAGTCAAAAGAGGCCAACATGGAAAGAAATTCATCAACAAATGGGAGGAGATTGATTTTATGACATTCATGTATTCTTTTGATCCAGTTTATAACATTCATGGAGTCTCCAAAAATTTGTAGGGTGGAAATTATTTTTTCTCCTGCGAAGGTCAATAAATGTTTAAGAGCCATCAATTCAACATAGTTGTTTGTCCCAGGCCCCAAACCCATTTTTAGTTTGAAGAAATGTGTGTTCGAGAGATGGAGGATAGCCCCACCTCCACTGATCTGAGAATCATTTTGGGATGCCCCATCGAAGAAATCCCATGGCCTTGAGGTATCCACGATTTCTTCCATAATAACTCGAACTGGAGAGTGGTCTTTTCCTTGAGGGAAGTGGGAGAGTATGCTAATACTCTGAGCAACAATGTGTTCCAGAATGGAAGATCGGTCCTTGAATATGGAGGCATTTCTAGCTAGCCAAGCCCCCCAATTTATGACTAGTGGGATGGATTTTATGTTACCATTTGTTGGATTTGAAATCCATGCTTTCCATGCTTCTTCAATTGTCAGGCCTTGCCACCTGCAAGCTTGGATAAAGGAAATAGAGATTTATGTCCATATTTTCTTGACAAAAGGACATTGTAAGAAGAGATGTGAGATAATTTCCTAAACATCCTTACAAATGGCACACCAACTTGGTCCTTCCAAATTTTTGAGCATCATTTTATCCCAGGTTGGAATTTTATTTTTAATCAAATACCACATGAATATACGATATTTTAGGGGACATTTAATCTTCCAAACCCATTTCCACCCCCAGGAGGGATCATGTTTGCAACAAATCAATGTTTATTTGTGTGTATCATGCTTTTGGGGTGTAGACACCATGGGGGTCATGTTTCCACACCAATTCTTCCTCCCTTACTGTAATACAAACATACCCTATTTTGAGAGCTCTGATGTATTCATACCAAATCCTAGCAAAGACCTTGTTAAAATATTCGATGCTCTCATATTACCATAGACAATATCACTATTTTCACCCAACCATAGGCATGCATCCACCCCCGAGCACCTTAACCTTTACTTGATAAAATTATTCTGGAAAGCCACACTAGAACCAACAGATAAACACTAGCTACAACAATAACACAAGATGGAACTAGAAAAACACCATGCAACAACAACACAAGACAAAGACAATACTCAACTGTAGCAGTTGCAGTTGCGCTTCTTAGGCTACCACCAAGAATATCAAAATACCACCAAGAAATATCACCAAGAATACCACCAAGAGATATTATAAGGTGGGGTGCATATATTAGGCTAGATAGCATTAGATAAAGAGACTAAGAAACACCCCAAAAGATGCTCCTACCATTCTTACAGTTGCAGCTCCAGACTTGTGCTACACTTTAGAGAGTGAGTGAAGTGAATGTACCAAATGAGCTTAAGAATTTCTTATGTATAGTCTTTCTTGTCACCTGTCTAGGCCGACCTCTCTTTTTGGATGGTAATACTTCAATATTATCTATTCTACTGAGACGACTTGTCTTCTAGTGTTCTTACACATCTGTTTAGAGTTTCTCTTACTTCCATAATATTCTATTCTAGCCAAAGGTTACACATGGAGGTTAATACCTCTCACAGCTACCATAATATCAACACTCCCTCCTAGCTAGGGAGGTATTAACTATAATGGTCTCAAACACATCCATCCATTTCACATGGTATGGGAAAGGCTCACATAGTCTTGCAGACCATTCTACAGGTAACATCATCATAGCCACACACACTATCTCATGATAATGAATATCAAGTCAAGAGCATCATCATCACTGTCCATATAGCTGGAAATCACTTCCAACACTACTGGTAGTCTCCATGGAAATCAAGTCGTAGTACATAGTTACTACAATGCCATCCAATAGATCACAACATTGTCAATCCATAGCAACACACAACTACTATCTAGTGGTACATAACCAAACCTAGTAACACACATATACTATCTAGTGACACACATTCACTACCAGTGGAACACATCCAACACAGTAGCACATAGCTATTGTCCAGAGACCCACAGTCTCCATTGCAATCAACTAGTAGCTACATAAGCTATCACCATGCAATACAACAGTCTCCTGGCATCAAATCATATCATTGTTTGCATCATCTCTCTAGGCCATACTCTATTTGAGTAATTGGGCATGATGTTGAATAAGTCATGTGTTGAACCTAGCACACTCAACAAAGTGTCTTCCTATCCCGGTCACTGCCTGTGACACATGAAGAATGAGTATCCCAACAGATGTTGAAAGCCATGCAATGGGCTACAAGGACCATTCTTCTAATTCGAACATACGTCCTAGAATAATGATTGTCCTCCCAGATGCTAAAATCCACGCCATGGGCTATAAGGACCATTCTTCTAATCCAGACATATGTCCTAGAAGAATGATTATCCTGGACAATTTCTCCCCCTTTGGCCACTACTATGAACTCAGGAAAAATGTTTGTCCTGTACCAATCTCCCCACTCTGTTCACTACTGTGAACTCAGGGAGACAAACCATTCTACCTATCAGGTAAAATCCCCAGGAGAACAGTTGTCCTGGACCATTCTACTTGTTCAGGAAATGCCCCAGGAGAATAGTTGTCCATGGTACATCAACAATCTTTCAACCTGGACCATTCTCCACAGGCGAGAATGTCTGTCCACCAACAATTTGTTCTTCCTGGACCATTTTCCACCTGGAGAATGTCTATCCACTAGCACAATGACTATCCATGATGCCATATATCAACACCCCCTCCCAACCGATGAAGTCATCTCCTCCCTTTAAACCAAGGGAGGTATCTCCACAAGTCCCAACTTGTCCCTCAAGTATGCAAAATTTATCTTGAACAAAGGCATTATCAAAATATCAGTTGTTTGCTCATTGGTGGAGATGTACTAAAGAAACACTTATCCCTTTTGGAATTCATCACGAATAAAATAGTACTTGATCTCAATGTGCTTCGACCTGTCATGGAACACAGAGTTCTATAAAATATTCACACAATTCTGATTATCACAATATATCACAGTCGTATCCAACACCTGATCAAATAGTCCAAAAATCATCTTACGAAGCCATATTGCTTCCATACAAGCATCACAAGCTGCAATATACTATGCTTATGTAGTGTTGAGTGCAACAAACTTATGTTTCCTTCTAGACCATGATATCATAGCAGATCCCAAACTGAAACACATACCAGAAGTACTATTTCTATCATCTGCACTCCCTTCCCAATATGAATCACTAAATCCATGCAGTTGTACATCACTATTTGAGGCATATCTCAAACCATAATTTAGTGTCCCACAAAGATATCTCAAAATGTAATTTGCAACTATCCAATGCTCATGTCAAGGTTCCACCTGGAATTGAATCAATGTGTTCACAACAAAGAAAATGTCTGATCAGGTATTAACCAAATACATAAATGAGCCAATCAACTGTCGGTACAGGGATGAGTCTACTAGATCATAATCAGAGTCTCTCAACTTCTTTAGATATGTCACCATGGGAGTTTCCATGGATTTGCAATCCATCATCCCAAACTTCTGAAGGATATTTACAACATAATTCCCTTGCTCCAGGAATATTTCACCACGCTTCTGACATACTTCTAGTCACAAATAATAATGCATGAGACCAAGATCCTTCATATCGAATTCAGAGGATAAATCCCTCTTACACTAAATATTGAGAGGCTCTGCACCTATCAAAAACAAATCATCAACATATAGTAGTAGGATCATAGGTGCATCATTCACAACCTTGTAATAAAGGTTTGGATCAACATAACTCTTGGAAAATCCAAGTCTCCTCAAGTAGTTGTCAATTTGTGCATATTAAAATCTTGGAGCTTGATTGAGTCCATACAAGGCCTTATTTAATCTACATACATGGGTTTCTCTCGGGTGTACCTCAAAACCTTGAGGTTTCTCTCGGGTGTACCTCAAAACCTTGAGGTTTCTCTATGTATACTTCTTCCTCAATTACTCCATTGAGCAAAGTGGTATTTACATCCATCTGATGTAAACTCCAACCCATGGATGCTTCAAGAGATATGATGGCTCTAATAGAGGTGTATCTGGCAACTGAATCAAATGTCTCATCATAGTCTTCTCCATCCTACTAGGAGAACCCTCTAGTAACAAATCTTGCCTTCTATTTATCGATACTCCCATTTACTACATTTTTTTATCTTGTGAACCCATTTTTAAGTGACTACAGACTTTCCTTGAGGTCTAGGAACAATTTTCTCATACATCATTTTCATGATGGATTGATATTCTTCCATCATAGCTTCCTTCCATTCTTTCTTCTTGACTGACAACCAAATATCCTCAAGTGTTCAACACTTGGCTTCTTTCCGGAGAAAGCTTCTTCTAAAGTCATGTTCTTCAATATATGATGAGGAATTCTATTCTGAACATATACGACTGTCATAACTTCTTCTCCCCATAGAGACATAGATAGATTATGGTCATTCATCATTTCATTAACAAATTATTCAATGAATCGGTTCTTTCTTTCTGCTACACCATTATATGTGGGACAATTAGCTCCCTCCTAATCACCATTGCCTTTCAAAAGGAAAAAATCTCCTTGGAGGTGTATTCTCCTTCATTATAGAACCTCAAGATATTTATTCGCTTAGTAAGGAGGTTGACATTGGTCCACACACATCTGAGTGTATCAAATCCAAAACTCTTTTTTCTTTACATGCTTCCTTTAGAATTGGTACTTGGTGAGATCACCTTACTCACCACTAGATGGAGTCATCTGCTCCATGTTTGAAACTGTCATTGTAGCTCCTTCTCAGAGCTATTGCCTGCAACCTTCCCAGAACAAGAACAACAAGATACAAAATATTTCCAATAGCATTTTCATAAGAATATATCTATGGTAACAAGGATGGTAGTCATCATAGAATTACCAAGGTGACCTGCCCAGGAGAAAAACAAGAGATATCTCCTAGAGGAGATGTTAGTTCATTTTGCAAACAAGTGCAATAAGCATCTATATCAATAGTACTTACATGCAACCAAGTATACCTAGCAGTAATAGAACCTTTCAAGGATTCTTCTCACAACTATAGTGTTTACTTGTACTGTAGCAACAATCAAACTTGATATGTGCAAATTGAAACATAACAATTTGATCAATCAAACCCGGAACCTGGAGCCTCAACTGCTAGGAAGGGTGCGCTTGGTCCTCTGAATGTACCGAATCCAAGATCACTGCTTGGAAAAGGTCTCTTGTACATCCCTTGCAAACACACTCATGTTTTTCTAGATGATATAACTTAAAAAGCATATACAAGTGCATACCTTTTAAATTTGTAACATTTTTCAACTTGTCTTCTAATCTGAAACCAGACACCATCTTGACAAGAAGAGGTTAGAAACTGAATTAAAAAGGTTCAATGATTAGAACAAGCTAAAAACCTTGAATTTTCAACTTTGACCACAACAATCAATTTTGACAAAAATTCAACCTTTGACTTTGACTTTGACCCAAAAACTCAAACTTGAATTTTTTGCTAGTTGAGGGAACCAGAGGGTGTACTAGACTAGGGTGCACTAGAATACCCAAAAATTAGGTCCAATGCTTCATTGAAAGTGCCCAAGAATTTAGGTTGAGGGTTTGCTACAACTGCAAAATCAAAAACCCTAGTTGCAGCTGCAACTGGTGCTACAATGAACTTGACAAGGAACTCCTGATCTACCTTACAGAAGTTAGACTATTCTGAAGGTAGTGTGGGCCCATAACCTATTAAAATATTGGATGTGATCATTTTACCATAGACAATATCATTATTTTCACCCAACCATAGGCATGCAACCACCCTCGAGCACCTTAACCTTTACTAGATAGAATGATTTTGTAAAGCCACACTAGAACCAACAGATAAACCCTAGTTGTAGCAATAGCACGAGATGGAACCAGAAAAACACCATCCAACTGTAGCAACAACAAAATACAAAGACAATACTCAACTGCAACAGTTGCAGTTTCACTTCTTAGGCTACCACCAAGAATATTCGAATACCACCAAGAAATATCACCAAGAATATCACCAAGATATACTAGAAGGTGGGGTGCATATCTTAGGCTAGATAGAGAGACTAAGAAACACCCCAAAAGGTGCTCCTTCCATTCTTGCAGCTGCATCTCCAAACTTGCACTACACTTTAGAGAGTGAGTGAAGTGAATGTACCAAATGAGCTCAATAATATCTGATTTATAGTCCTTCTTGTCACTTGTCTAGGCCGACCTCTCTTTTTGGAGGGTAATACTTCAATATTATTTATTCTACTGAGCTGACTTGTCTTATAGGGTTCTTACACATCTGTTTAGGGTTTCTCTTGCTTCCAGAATATTCTATTCTAGCCAAAGGTTACACATGGAGGTTAATACCTCTCAGAGCTACCATAATATCAATAGACCTCCCCCAACCCAAGTATTTTGGCCTCCGTCCATTCTTGACACCAAATTGTGGTTATGTCCATATTTGCGACCTGGAAAAGGTGAAATACCCCCTGAGCATGCAACCGATCTAATAGGACATGGGGGAGTGTATGGTTTATGCCACTCCCCGTACAAGGATCAATCCCAACACTAACTTTTGTGCCTTTTCCCACATGCCAAGCCATTCTATCCCATACCACTTGGAAATAATTGGTAATTGCTTTCCAAATAATGGAACAATTTGAGGTTTCCTTTGTGGAACATTTAATTCATTCCTCCATAGAGTCTGGGCTTATATATTTATGTGAGGTTACTTTAGTCCAAATATTGTTTGTAGTAATCAATCTCCATACATATTTTGATGCAAGAGCCTTAGAAAAATATTTATTTTTTTAAAACCCCAACTACCTAGCAATTTGGGGGCTGCCAGGATATCCCATTTTACCCAAGGCATGACAAAATGATCCTTTGAGCCAGCCCATAAAAATTTAAAGAAATTTTGTCTTACTTTTTCTAGAATACATTTGGGAATCCATGCCATTGACATCCAACATATCAGAATTGCTTTAAGAACTGATTTTACTAGAATCAATCTTCCCGCTCTAGAGAGTCATCAAAAACTCCAGGATTTTAGCCTCTTTCCCAGTTTTTCTATAATCCAAGACCAATCCTCCTTTTTGTAGAAATTTTGTTTAAGATGGAAACCCAAATATTTGAGTCCTTCATCAAGGGTCTTTTGTTCAAAAGGGAAGTGTCCCTTGTAACATTCCAACTCTTCCTCATTCGTATTGTTGGCAGAGATGGTAGACTTTTTTTAATTTATCTGCATCCCTATTTCCCTCCCAAAAAGATCTAAAATCGCTCTTAATCTGTCCACATCCCCCTTCTGACCATTGCATAAAATCAAGACATCATCTACAAAAAGGAGATGTGAGATATTTAGTGTGGAAGAGATTGAGATACCTTGAAATTCTCCACTGGATTTTGCTTCTCCAATATCCCTACTAAGTCCTTTCGCTACCAAAAGGAAGAGGAGATGGGGCAAGGGGAATCCTTGTCTTAATCCATGTTCTGCTGAAAAGAATGGAGAGGTTGCCCCATTTATTAGAACTGCAAAGGATACTATTGATGAGTCAGTAGTAGTCCTATATAGAGCCATCTAACTCTATCATAAGCTTTTGAGAGAGCTATCTTTATCACTGCACCTTTAGCTTTTAAAGTTTTTATACTATGCAGTGCCTCTTGTGCCACTCTAATTGCTTCATGAATCTATCTTCCTTCCAAAAGACCAAATTGTTCATGTGAAACTGATTTTGAAAGAATGGCCTTTATATGTTTCTTGATAATCTTAGACACCACATTGTAGATACTGTTACACATTGAGATGGGTCTAAAATATTCCAGGGATTTTGGATCGTCCACCTTTGGGATGAGAGAAATAAAAGTTGCAATTAAAGGCACATGGATGTGTCCATTTAAGTGGGACTCTTCTACCACTTTGAGGATATCTTTTCCATTAAACTAAAAAATCCCTACAAACAAATCTATGGCCCAAGCATCCAAACCTGGGATTTTGTCTTTTTGAAAACTATGGAGAAATTATTTTAGCTCATCTTTAGTGACATCATCCATAAAAGCCTTGATGTGTTCTTCATTAACAAAACTGGGGAAATAGAGAGCCAGGCGAAAAATGGCATCAATTGAGACTCGATCATCGACTTTGAAAATATTCCAGAAATGTCTAGTCCCCAATTAATCCATTCCATCAAAAGATGAGATGGGTCTGCCAAGTGGATCATTGAGGCTCCAAATTGTGTTTTCCATCTTCCTCCCTTTTGCATAGGCCTAGATTAATTTAGTATACTCATCCCCACTTTGTAACCACAAGGCCGGACTCTTTAATCTCCATGCTTTTTCTTTCTCTTCAAAGAGTTGTCTTCTCTTTTTTTCCAAGGTTAGCAGGGCCTCTTTTGATTCAAGGGAGGCAAATCCCCCTCCACCCAATTCATATATAGCTTGGAGGGTTGTTTCTGCTCCACTCAGTTCCTATTCATCCCTATGCCTCTTCCATCAAACCCATTCCACTGTGACCTTTTTTAGTCTTTTTAGATTATTTGCAAATTGGACTATGGCCCGAAATTCTTCACTTTGTTTAATAGGGATCCAGGTTTCCTTGACCAAGGAGAGGAAATCCTCGTCCTTTAGCCAAGCATAATTGAATTTGAGAGAACTAACATGTTTATGTGATGTGCCAACTATTTCCATGAAAATTGGATGGTTGTCTGATTCCCCTCCACATCCAATCCATTGTCTGAAGTTTAAGGGGGACTCGAGAAAATTTTCTAAGAGTAGAAAACAAACTATTCTTTTAGAAATATAATTCCCCCCCACCTACTCTTTTGTTATGCTAGGAGGGGTAAATATTAGTGGGTGAGATATTAATCAGTCCCTTTTTGCTCAAGATGTGACTAATGTAGTCCGAAAGGGGATCAAGGTGGGCTCTACAGCCCCAGGATTAAGCCACCCCTATTGAGAAGTTGAGATCACCCCCTAGTATGAGGTCATCGTTTCTCAGAAAAGACGTGTTTAGTATATTGTCCCAAAAAATGACTCGATCCTAGTTAGGGCCATACACATTCAAAATTGTGAAGCATCTACCCATATCTTCCTGGCATATGTTTACTCCCAGACCCAAATCGAAACCCCATGAATTTAGGAGCTTGACTAATATGATATTTCAGCCTATGGCCAGTCCTTCAGATCTACCTTTAGCATCCCCACCAATGAACTTCCATAGTTTAAGGAAAGCTTCCAAAAAATTGGTTACCGAAGCCGCTTCTCCCAACGTTTTCTGAAGAAGTATAAGGTTTGGTTGGGTCGTCTCCACCAGCAGCTGAAGAGAGATTTTATTGGATGGGCTCACCACACCCCTGTAATTGAAAGAGAGGATTTTCATTTCAACATCCCTTATAGGGTTTGCACTACTCTAAGGTCCCTGAAGATGGATAATTGTCTTCCTACTGCCATGTCCATAGCAGCTCTGGACTGGGATTTGGAAAGAAAATATTTTCTCCCCCGACCCTTTACTCCTGTGGAAGAATAAGGGTTCAATCCCAACCCCTCCAAATTCTTACTCACTTCACCAACAACCGGGATGGATCTGTTTCTTTGTTGGTAGGACACCAACTCTTCCTCTGTGTCCTTGGAGAATTCAGGATCAGGACCACAAAGGGCAAGGGTGTCTGAAGGAGAGCTTGAAATCAAAGAGAAAGAAGTAATAAGGGGACCCATAGGGGAAAAATTTGTGGAGGTCGAGGGAAGAAAGGAAGAAGAATTTTTCTTCAGGGTTCTAGACCAATCACTACCCAAAAGAGTTAAAGAATGAAAATTGAAATTAAGGGAAGGGAGGGAACAAAGTGGCATACCAAGCTGAAAAGTGAACCCATGTTGAGCCTCCCAAACTGTTGAAGCCACTTGAACTGAGTGAACACGATCATGGCTCGGTATTGATCATGAAAAAGAAAAAGAATCCATGGACGATATTTAACTTCCCCATTTATTCTTCCTTTCTAAACATTCTTCTAAGGATAACATTGCTTTACCCTATTTTGTTGAGGTTGAAGGAAGGTCCATTTCTAACTATGATGCCCCTCTCTTCTTTTGTGTTGGTTGAGGGATTCCTCTTACTTTTCCATACATGGGGACCTTGCATTCATTGGCTACATGTCCATTTTTGTGGCATCAACGACAGAGGAAGGGTATCCCCTCATCATCCAAATTCTGCATAAAGGTTTTACCACCCTAGGAAAGCTCCATTTCCTCTGCAAGTCCCTTCATGACATTGATATGAACACAAACTTGGGCCACAAACATTTTACCTATTGAGAGAAAAGACAGGTCCGCATCCAGAAAGGTCCCTAGGGCATTCCCTATACGCCGAAAACCCTCCTTGGTCCAAAGTTCTGCAGGGAGGCCAGGAAAACAGACCTAGATCATAAGCTCTTCCACCTTTTCATGACTGTCATCAAAAGGTGGAGTCCATTTTTTGAGAAGGACCAGAGAGGAATCGATGCACCATGGAGACTTTAAGACCCACTCGACATCCTTATATTTATTGAATTTGAGCATAAACCATCCTTTTGATAAGGTTTGGACTGATGGCAATTGTTCAAGGGAATTTTTCCAAGAAATTTCAACCCAATCCCTCAGGGTTTTAATTCCAAAATGACGAACGTTGGATCTACCCACCACAACTGTCTCCTCCATCTCCAACATCTAAGGTAACATAATGTCGTCTCCCAAAGCCAATTTTAATGGGGGCCTTGATGGATTTATGGAAGAGAGTTTATTCTGTCGAGGGGGAATACATTTTTGTCTGGCTCCAAGGGCATACTTAATCGGAAAAAGAGTCTGGGTTGGTCATCCCCGTCCTAAAGACTCCCCACCGAATTGATGAGCCAAAGTTTGTAAAGGAGAAACTACAAAATTTGAGGGGCCTAAAGTGAGGCTCTTACCATTAACTAGGTTCGGCGTCGAACGAGTTTGTTCAATCGCTTTGATAGAAAATTGGGGTTTCTGACCAAGCTGAGGGGACTCAAACCATATGTGGCTACAATCACTAAATTCTGATACTAGAGGTAGCACAAAAAGGCCATGGTTTGTGGGGAAAAAAACCTCAGCCTCCTACTCAAGAAAATTAGCCTTGTTCTCTTTTTAATCCAGAGACCTCGAGACTAAAGAAAAAACTCTGTAAGATCCCCATGTGATGCTAGTAAGAATTGTACCAAATGTGTCGCCTTGACATCCACAACATGGTCCAAGCCAAAACCCAACCGATCTATGGGGGGGTATGGGGGGAATCTACTTTTCAGGGGAGAGGACGCAGTGGTGATGGGATCGATAAAGGAAACCCCAACCCTTTGTTCTACCATCTCTACTATTTCAAGCCTTGGACCTGGAAGTGCTTTGGACTGGTGGAAAGTGGCGACATCCAAATCAACTGCCCATCTATCTGGTCCCAGGTGTAATCCAACGCTTCCCCCTCATCCATGTAGGTAATAGGGTAATTTAGGCACCCGATAAACAACAACGGTGGCCAACTAACTTCTGAGTAGGGGGTAGAGAACACTAAACTATCAAGGGTGAACTAGAGGAAACCTGCGACCACCTGTAGATAGGGTTTTTTCAGGGTTGTTGTGCTACTCTTATATCTCCATGAATTTCTTTTAGTCCTCCATGTGCCTCCATGCTAGTTTCCTCTCTAGTTCCAAGTTGATCCATAGTAATTTTATTGATTCCCATGCCCTTGTCTTGATGACTATCATTTATCTGAGTGGTGCGAGTGGCAATATACAAAAACCTTAGATATTTATTCTTCTTTCTTTGACTCTTCAACATGTATTTCCTTGGCTTCATCTTCCTATTTATGCTCTTTCTTTGGATTTTCGTTAATTTCTTCTATAGGATCTTCTTCTTACTCAACCTTGGACTCTTCATCTGATGTGTCAGGAGGTACTACAATTTGTTTCTCTGCAAGTACTTCTTCATGCACCTCCTTGGGCCCTTCCTGTTTAATAAGTGAAATATATTGCGATGTAATTTTCTTTTTCTTGTACCATAGCTTCAAAAACTTCTTTTGAACATTAATATTAACCGTACCAACTGAGTTCATCCAAGGATATCCCAAAACAACATCCACATCATCCATATTTATAGCATAAAAATATGAATGCAACACATATTTATCCATGGTAATCTTAAAATCTTTAAAAATTTGAATATTTTCACCTTCAACCTATGTGCTTTGAATATTCTTTGTGGAAACTTGCAATCTTTTATCCAAATTAACATTGATGAGATTATGTTTGCACGGGTTAATAGAAACAAAGACATTCTCTTATTGAATACATCCATGAACCTGTAATATGAAGTTGTCACATGAAAATAAATCTCTAGTGCTCTTCTTATCTTTCTTCACAACATGATACCAACTATCTAAACATAATTTTTCATATTCTTCATCAGAAAGTTCCTTCTTCTTGTCATGGCTAAGAGAATTCCACCAAGCTCTTGCATCACCTTTAAATTCATACATGCCCACACCGTCTAGAAATTTCACCCTATTGGATTCCTATTTTTTTATTATGTATTATTCAATATTAGGGCCATCAACTTTTCCATTAAAATACATCTTGTAGTGAAACCAAAAAACAGAACTAGGGTTTTAAATAAATTCACTCACTTTTCAATGGAGCTCCTTTAGGTGTTAGGGTTTGAGGTCGGAAATGTGAAATGATCACAACTTCAATTACTTATCTAATTGACTATTATGATCCCAATTATGAAATGAACAATTCTTTTGGATATAATGGCATTGATTTGACTGAAATTTGTGCACTTTGTAAAACAATATCCAATTTTCAAAATTCACGACCGTCATCGGAAAGAACCCTAAAAAAAATAGATTTTGAATCAAGATATCTTCACTTCCTCGACACCATTTTGGACGATTTGTTTTTGAAATTGGATATTTTTTCGAGAGGAATTCATACCTATGGCTGGTTTCTTCAAATTTTGCATATAAAGTTTCAAAAATCCTCATGAATACCATCGTCCTCTTTTTCTTGTAAAAAATATGTAAAAATAAAAATAACTCTCCCACTTTGTGCCCAAAAATTCTCCCACTTCATTCCCAATAAAGAGCTCTGGTACCACTTGTAGTAAAACTTCAAAGATGTAAGAGATAATCCACCATAAAACTTAAAAAATAAACCCTAAACTCCAAAAATACTAAAACATTCACCATGAACAACACTAAGAATATAGAGAGAAACCAACCATAGGTATGAATTCCTCTCGAAAAAATACCCAATTTCAAAAAACACCAAGAATATAGAGAGAATAACCCTTAAGGTAGGACAACACTATCAAATAATCCCTATAGAAGGAATCACTCCACAAGCCATGCTTGCTACATGACAATACAATTCAACGCACATCCAATACAATGATACTCATGTGTATTTATACTTTCTCATGAGTATTCCTATGGGTCTTATGTCAACTACCCCTTATTATTACATTGTTTCCTTTTAATTACATAATGGGCCTATTATTTCCTTTTAATTACATAGTGGGCCTATTCCAATATTATGTCTACATTACATTCATTATCCCCTTATGTACCTCTCTAGGTACCCCATATTATCCTCTCTAAGTACATTGCAAATGCTTTAGAAAATACCTTATATGTTTTTTTATGACAACAAGAGGCTGTAGAAAGGTATGCCATTTATTTCACCAACAAAAACCTTGCTAGAGCATAATTAAATTATGCATTCACTGAAAATGAGTTTCTTTCCATTGTGTATGCCATTAATAAATTTTGACACTATATAAGTACAGGTTACACAATTTTTGTTCACACAGACCATGCTACAATCAGATATCTCATGAACAAACCTGTCATTAGCGATAGAATTGTTAGATTGTTACTTTTGTTGTAAGAATTTGATCTAACCATACTTGATAAGCCTGGAAAGGATAATGTTGTCGGAAATTTATTGTCTTGATTGGAGAATGACCCAT
>ML781939.1:663404-674108 GCA_009831015.1 Picea engelmannii
CAATATACATATAGGAGCCAGCGGCATCCAAAACCTTAACCCAATGACCTGGATTAGTCCAAAACCCTAATTCCTTAACCGGAAATAGAAAACCATCGGCAAAAAACCATGTGCCGAAAAACCACCTAATATCATGTGGTCCCGGAAATATGTCGTCCCAGAAAAAAAAAAATCGGGGGCGCTGCCCTCGAACCCCGGCGCAGGCGCTCAGACACTACTACTCGTGCAAAGAATATAACACATACCCAACAAAGAAGACTTGGTGAATGATACTTTCCCCAATGAACACTTGTTTGTAGTGTCTATGCATACCCCATGGTTTGTTGACATTGTAAATTACCTTGTTTCTAAAGAATTTCCATAACATTTCTCCCATAAAGAATGTAACTATATAATCATAAGGAAAAGTGATTCATATGGTTGGGCTCATGGATATCTATTTAAAATGTGACCTAATCATGTATTCCATCACTATCTATGAGAAGATGAAATCTATGATGTGCTTCGTGCATGTCATGATGAGCCGAATGGAGGTCATTTTGTAACCAAAAGAATAGGTCTAAAAGTTTTACATCAGGACGACTCTAAAAATTTTACAATAGCACACTATTGGCCATCTATTTGCAAGGATGCAAGAGAATATGTTAGCAAGTTGTTGACGGGCGAAATTGACCGTCCGTCAACTGGGAGAGTGGAATCGGTCTGGGGTTGTCTAATAACCCAAGCCGTTTGGAATGGACCACCCTGACGAGTTTAACAGCTCCGTTGGCCGCTCTAAGGTCTCCTAAGAAAACCAAAGAGAGAATTGATCTGAGCTAAGTGATCTAAACTAAGGAAACTAGAAACTAATAAAACAAAATAAAACAAACTAATTAACTAAAATAAAAGAAATTAAACTAAAAAGAGGAAACTAGAAACTAATAAAACAAACTTAAACTAACTATACTAAACTAATTATAAACTACTAACTATTCTATCTACAAACTACACATTATTCTTATAATAACTCAAATCAACTACCTAATTATCAACTATGATATTCCTTATTCACAAATGTACAATATGGACAAATTACAGATTTGATTAAAACCTACAAAAACTCATGTGATCGCTGCCCTGAGATAGCCAAGGGTCTCTTTTTATCTTTTTGTATTTATGAAAAAGAAATAAAGCTAACTGAAATTGGACAATCTAATCTATCTATACTAAAATTAAACAATGTAATATAAATCTATCTAAACTATCATTTATATTATACTAATTAATCAAAGCATTAAACATCTAACTAATTGACCTGGAAACGCTCCAAGTCTGCCCTGTGTAAGATGACTTCTTAAGCTGATTGGAGGAGGAAAACTCACACCAGTTAATCCGTATGCTTCTCGTAAACGATCAGCTATGCTGCTTCTTGAAGTATGTTACAGGACAAACAAGACATAAAAGAAATCATAACAATTTTATGATTATAAATTCCTGCAAAAGGGGAAACCTATTATGCAGCAAACTTACATATTACAATTCAAATTATGAAGAAGAAAAAGCTATCATTCACTAAAAAGAATTGATAATTGTTATGTCTTTTATCGATTTGGAAGAAACAAGATATAGATAACAATAATAAGATTATATCATTTGCATTTGATTTAGGTGGCTAAAGCAATACTAAACCATAAACAAGCTGATATACAAAACATAGAACAAAGTGTTGATATATTGAAAAGCGAAAGCTATGACAAAACACCAAGTCTGCTCCAGTTCTCATCAATATTCCATATCCTTATTCTCCCCAACTGAGGATCCCCTTTGGCTCTGATCTTTCTCATATATTTATCAAATGAATGAACAGTCTGGGCGTCACTTTTTATTTCCGCCACCTTAAATTTGCCTCTAAAATAGACCCAAATATCTCTCAAATCATGCATTTGTTTGGGAAAATCCCTATGCAAAAGGTAAATGGGTCCATTTTGGTTCTGGGTTTTCAACCGTTTCTCCAAATTCCTCACGGATTAGTTGCAATCAGTCCTGCAAAATCGTGTGTCTAATCTTGACGCCTTTCCAAATTTTCTCTGTTCTAGCTCATAAAATTATTTGTAGAAATCCAAAATTATTTTTGGATCAATCATCTTGAACGTATTTGGATAATAAAATCAATCCATGATCAGATCCGTATCAAATATTTAATAATAGAAACCTGTGAAACAAAAAGAAACCTAAATTAATAACCTAAAATTAATAACCTAAAAATTGTGAATAAAACAAAATCTAGAAAGATAAAAAATGAATTTAAACTAACTATAACTTATAAACAAACATTATTTATATTTTCCTTTCAAATATGATCTTAATTCTAGAAGCTTCAAGTTAATGGAGAAGAGAATAAAATCAAACAAATCATAGATAATTCTTTTTTATTATTATTATGAGATGGAAAATGAAAACATAATTTAATTAATTAATATCACCAAATGATTTCATGAAAATGAGAAACCAACCAAGATATTATTTGATGAAGTATTGAACACATTATTCAAAATAGTCAAACTTGCTAATGATCAAAAGAATAAACACATAATCATAATTTAAACAAACATTAAAAAAATTAACGGTTTTGTTTAAATTGAGATTTTTATGCTCGTTTTTAACTTTTGACATATACTCTTGTAATAAATGACTCATATTAAAGAGAATGTCTTAAGTTTGTCTCAAAGCAAGCCAAGGAATGAAATTATTTGAAAAGGTTGATTTTGTAGCTCATTACAATTATCAAGATTTTAATAGGGGCCCTTTAAATTTTGTAAAAATATAAGGGGAGTTGTTGGGGCCCAACACAAGTGTGATGAATGCCAAAGAATGGATATACCCACTCAAGTTGTTGAAATACCTATGTAACCTCAAATATCATTAGAACCATTTAACAAATGGGGTTTAGATTTTTGTTGGAACTATAGACCCCCCATCAAATCAAAAGAATTACAGTCTTGTTTGTACATACTATCTTACCAAATGGATACAAGTCAAAGCACTGTCAAATGCCAAACATTACGAAGTTGTATATTTCATATATGGGAACATATTCACAAGATTCGGTATCCAAAAGAGATAGTAAGAGACTAAGGTTCATAGTTTACATCCCAACTAATTCAAGAGTCAACTCATTAGCACAACATCGAACACATGAAGTCTACTTCTTATCACCCACAAAAAAATGGGCATGTTGAGGTTACTAATACAGAGCTAGAAATTATATTCACCAAGACAATGTAGATCCACAAGAAGGCTTTGGAAAATAGATTAACATAAGAAACTTGGGCATACAATAAAACATGGAAGACAACAACTGGTTTCACACCTTATAAGCTGGTATATGGAAAATTTGTATTGTTGTGAATATAATTTGACTCTTAGAACAACATTGCAATCGAGACTTGATATTTGTGCATCATATAAAGAAATGATTCAATAGCTTAATGCTCGATGCAAGATTCAACAACAAGCTCTATTTCACACAGAGATATCCCAACAACAACGAATTTGATGACATGAAAAATTTATTAGGGCTAAAAAATTTCAAGTTGGAGGTCGGGGACTCCTTTATGACTCCAAATTCAAGGACTTCAAAGGGAAACTTAGAACCATGTGGCTTCATTCATATGAGATTGATTTCTTAATATTCAAAATGGATCTGCTAGGATAGTAACAATTGACTAGGACATGACACCACTCCTTGTTAATGGGCACCGATTGAAAATGTATAAAATGTCATTAACTAAGGATAAATTCATTTCAATTCTATAAAAAAAAAAAAAAAAAATTAATTTGGTTGAAGGGGAACCTCTCTTCAATCTGTGGTAACAAATTCCATCATTGTTAANATATATATATATATATATATATATATATATATATATATATATATATTTCAAGTAACATATCTTGGGGAAAACCCTCGGGAACTTCCCCTGGATGGTACCCAAGGTAAACCCTAGATTCTTTAGGTGTAATGTTCTAGATATAAAAAAGTATGCAGAACATAAATAAATAGCTAGAAATGGCAGATGAACAACAATATAACCAGAACAACACCGCAATAATACCAAAATGATACCAGAATGACACCAAAAAGAACACTTTGATTACTGAGAGCAATTTTCACTTGCCTCTTTGAGGGGGAAAGCTCTAGCACAACAGAGCTCTATTACAATAATATCCAAGAAAAAAGTTCTCATACCCTTGACTCCTATTTATACTAAATATGTCTATCAAAAGAACCATCTAGAAGAAGTTCCTTCTAGAAATGAAAGCTTCTATTAGGTCTTCTTACATTGGACTTATTCTTCCTTATTACTAGGCCTTATTAATATTGACCTTTATTACATCGGAATATATTATTCTACCTATGTGAGGGTTTAGGTCCCTAACATGTCCTTCCCCTTAAAAACAACCTTGTCCTCAAGGCTTGAGATGTGGAAATTGATGTAGAATGGTAGTTGGTTCCCAAGTGGCATCTATTGGAGTTGTATCTTTCCACCGGACTAACACTTCCTTGATGGTTCATTGACGCAAATGACACTCACGCTGGTCCAAAACCGCTTGTGGTTGTATCCAAATGGATCCTTCTTTGTCCAAATCGAGAAGGTTGGTTTGAGTTTGGCACTTAGTTCCAATCACCTTCTTTAAGCAGGAAACATGAAAAAGAAGATGGAGCTTAGAATGACTGGGCAAAGCTAATTGATAGGGAACCTGTCCCACATGCTTGATAAAGGTATAAGGACCGTAAAATTTGGGCGCCAGTTTCTGACAATGGTGAGCCTTGAGGGAATTTTGCTTGTAAGGTTGCAGTCTAAGAAACACCTGATCCCCTTCTAGAAATTGATGTTCAGAGTGACCTTGATCTGCTTGTTGATTCATGTGATTCTGGGCCATGATCAAATTCTCTTTGAGGGTACAGAGAATAGCCTCTCAAACTGTAAGCGTTTGGTCAACCGCATGGACCTTCGAGACACCTGGAAAATATGAGATAACTGAAGGTGGATTTTGTCCATATACCGCTTCAAAATGAGTCACGCGGGTAGTTGTATGGTACAAAGTGTTGTACCACCATTAAACTAGTGGTAACCATTGAGCCCATTGATTTTTCCTTTTTGAGGCAAAACACCTCAAATATGTTTCCAAACACTTGTTTTACAACTGCAGTTTGACCATCAGTCTGGGGATGATAAGCAGTGATGAGATGCAATTGGGTGCCTTGTAGCTTGAACAGTTCTTGCCAAAAATTGTTGGTGAAAGTTGGGTCGCAATAAAAAAACAATAGAATGCAGCATGCCATGAAGCTTGAAGACCTGATCCATGAAAATTTGAGCCACAGTGGATGTTGTAAATCAGTGTTGAAGAGAATATAAATGAGCATACTTGGAAAGATGATCAACTACCACCATGATGGCTGATTTATTTCCTTATTTAGGTAAGACTACAATAAAATCCATAGAGATATCCCTCCAAATAGTAGGTGGAACTGGAAGCAGTTGTAGTGTGACATGATATTTGACTGTTTCTCCCTTGTTGCATTGACACACATCACATTCAACCACAAAATTACAAACGTCCTGTTTCATACCATCCCATAAAAAAGAACGTTTGACCCTGTCATAGGTTTTGGTAAACCCGGAGTGCCCAACTGTGGGTGTAGCATGAAACTTAGAAAGTACCGTGGATTTAAGTTTTGACTGTTTACTTAAATACAAACGGCCTTTGTATCGAAGCTCATCATGGAGCCACGAGTACCCTAGGGAAATTGGAGAATTGGATTGCAATTGTTGTATCAGATGCGAACTTTTGGGATCATGTAGCCATTCCTGGTGAACAACTTGGAGCCAATATGGTACAATGAAGGAGAGAGAAAAAAGGGACCCTTTATCTTCATATTTTCAGGAAAGTGCATCCGTAACCACATTGTCTTTTCCTTTCTTGTAAATGATATCATAATCATATTCAAAGAGCTTATTCACCCATTTTTTTTGTTCTAGGGAGGAAATGTGTTGTTCCATAAAATACTTGAGGATTTGATGATCTGTCTTAATTTGGAAGAGTTTCCCCAATAGATAAGGGCGCCAAAGATCAACGACATGCATAATAGCCAACATTTCCTTTTAATAGATTGATTTTCCCAAATTTCGCTCAGACAGTTGTTTGCTAGTAAAGGCCAAAGGCCGACCCTCTTGCATAAGGCCAACGACAATTCCTTTCCCTGAAGCATCACATTCCGGGACAAAGGTCTTTGTGAAATCAGGAAGGGAAAGGACTGGAGTGGTGCACATGGTCATATTCAAGGTTTGAACAGCCTGAGCAACTGTTGGAGTCCAAGTGAAAGAATTCTTTTTAAGGAGTGAAGTGAGAGGTGCCGCAATCTTTCCATAATTTTTAACAAACTTGCAATAATAACCTGTTAAGCCCAAAAATCCATGCAAGATTTTGAGAGTCTTTGGGTGAGGCCAGTCTTTGATAGATTAAATCTTTTTAGGATCCACCCTGACGTCGACCTTGCCAACAAGATGACCCAAGTACTCGACTGTTGAGGCACCAAAAGCACATTTAGATTGTTTCAGGAAAAGTTGGTGCTAAGAGAGTAGATGGAGAACTAGATCCACATGAGCAAGATGGTATGTCCAGGTTTTTCTATAGATGAGGATATCATCAAAGAAAACTAAGACAAAATGACGGAGAAAAGGACGGAAGACATGATTCATGAGGCTTTGGAAAGTGGAGGGAGCATTACACAAGACAAAGGGCATGACCAAAATTTCATAGTGGCCCTCATGAGTTCTAAAGGAAGTATTAGGAATGTCGGCCTCTTTCATACGGATTTGGTGGTAGCCAGAACGAAGATCAAGTTTAGTAAATAACTGGGCGCCACTCAATTCATCCAAGAAGTCATCAATGACAAGAATGGGAAATTTGTCTTTAATGGTGAGTTTGTCAAGGGTGCATAAGTCAGGACACATGTGCCAATAACCTTCTTTCTTAAGGACCATGACCACAAGATAAGAGTAGGGGCTCGTACACGGGTGGATAACACATGCGTTGAGCAGTTCTTAAACCATTTTCTCAATTTCATTTTTTTGGGAAAAGGGTTAACAACAGGGACATATATTGGGAGGAAGGATTCCTGGAACAAGGGGACTGAAATGATCATGAACACCACAGGAAGGAAGGATTCCCTGGGGAGTGGAAAAAACCACTTGATGTTTAGAGAGGATGGATTGGAGGTCCTGTGACATAGAGGGTGTCTCAGTTGCTTGTATGGCATGGAGTTGGGAAATAACGCCAGAATGACCTTTTTTGAGCATCTTTTCCATGCGATGGGAACTAATGATCTTTGGGGAACCGACGATGATGCCTTGGAACTTATATTGTTGACCCTCCTGGTTGAATTGCATGGTTAATTCCTTAAAATCCATGAGAATGGGACCCAAAGTCCTTAGCCATTTTGCACCCAACACAATGTCACAACTGCCCATGTCGACAGAAAACATATGAGATTTAAGGCGGTATTCACCAATTTGGAGATGCACATTTTCACAACGCCCTCCACATTTCATGGACTCGTCATTGGCAATCATGATTTGGAAATTATTGATTGCACGGATATAACAAATAGTTTCTTAGGGAATGCGGTGATGAATAAAATTATGGGTGCTTCCACTATCAACAAGAATGATGACCTTCCTATGCTTGATGTAACCAATTAGCTTGAGGGTTTGGGGAGAAGAGAAGCCAGTGAGAGCATTTATGGAAATGACCGGTTCTACTTTAGGAGGGTCTAAGGGAGGGGTTATGTCAGTGGGTTCAGGTGACACAGACACAAGGGGAGCTTCAACATCCTCTTCCAAAACATCCTCCGAGATGGCCATAAAAATCTTTTGTTCCTTACACTTGTGTCCCGAAAAATATTTTTCATCACAATTATAACAAAGGCCTTTGAGTTGGCGTTCAGCCAATTAGGCCCTGGTCAATTTTTGGATCTTTAGTGGAGTATAAGGACGGGTGGTATTTATTGGTTTAGTGCGAGGAATAAAGGAGGGTTTTTGGTTTTGAGAAGAGACAACCTGTTGTGCTTCCTTAGCTCTTTTAGTAGCCTCCACCCAAATTTGAGGCCGAGCCATGAGGACATGGGCACAAATCTCATCCTTGAGGCCACTGATAAAACATTCTCGAAAAAAAACATCAGACATGCCTTCTGTACAAAAAGCCAGTCACTCAAAAGAAACTATAAAGTATTCCACTATGCCTGATTGTTTCAACTTTGTCAAACGACCTAAATGGTTGGTGTCAGTGTCAAAGCGTTCATAAAGATCTGCCACAAAGTGTGTCCAAGCAACATACCCTTGGAGGGAAGTTTTTCTCCATTGCCAACGTTCTTGATCTAGATGGACAACACCATACCAGATTTTGGCCAACTCATCCTCAATGTCGTACAAAGAGAAATAATGCTCCATTTGAGTTACCCAACAAGTGGGATCTGAGCCATCAAATTTGGTCACATCCACATGTAGAAGGCGTAGGTCACGTTGAAAGTGATGAGGCTAAAAATTATGGGAATGAGAGGAAGTTTTACCTTCGGTATGAAAAGGTGGGTCAGATAAGGGAGGATCTGCAGGGATATGCAGCTTGGTGCAGATCATCGTAGTGACAGATTCAAGCTAGGTAATAATGTCTTATTTGAGGTCTTGTTTGAGTTCCTCGATTGAGGCGACGATGGAGGAATGCATGTTTTTATTGATAGTGGAAATATTGGCACTCAGTTGTCTCACTTCATATTGGGTTTCTGTGAAATTAGAGTGCAAGGTATTGAAGCGCGCTTCCAAGTCTTGGCTACGAGTATGGGCCATGATGACGAGGGAACAAAAAAGGGGCCGGTGGGGTCAAAAAATTTACTGAAAAATGATAGGTATGAATGTGATAAGGGCGAAGAGAGAAATCCAATGGAATAGGTCTAAAATAATGGTGCCAACAGGATCCAGACTTTTTTTTACACCTGCGGAGTTATACTCTGATCTGAAGAATACTGTAGTGATGAAATGCTTGAATGGAAGAGACACAGTTGCGCGGCAATAGATCTCGTTTGTTTTGTTTTTTGTTTCCATCCCCAAAGGTTAGGTATTCAAGGGTTCTACAGACAAGGGTTTTCCCTGTGTTATATCTCTCTGATATACGTGCGAGGCCCAACAATAGTACTCGCCCAATATCTCAGGGCACCAACTAAGGAGGCTAGACCATGCCCTTAGACGTACTACCCGACTACCCAGGTACTAGAGAGTATCTTCCTGAGTGATGTTCTCGGTGGCACTATAGCAATCAGGCAGCCGATCGGTTTATCTATGGAGGGCTTCAGGAAATCTAGGTCAATCTGTATACATGTGTTGTTTGATGCACTACCACTCAAAGGGGTACCAACAGGGGTTACAAGGGTGGCCAACAGATGTGCGCTTAAGTACCACTTGTATTTCCTGCGTGTATGAATCCCTGACCGCAGGTTTATGCGCGTAATGACAGATCTCTGTAGTTTAAATACGTCGGAATACGTCTCTACCCTGAAAAAAATTAACCCACAATTTTCTGCCAAGGAAGGTCCTTTGATACCACTTGTAATATTCCAGATATAAAAAATTATGCAGAACAGAAATAAATAGCTAGAAATAGCAAATGAACAACAATATAACTAGAACAACACCACAATAATACCAGAATGATACCAGAATAATTCCAGAAAGAGCACTTTGATTACTGAGATCAATGTTCACTTGCCTCTTCGAGGGGGCAACCTCCAGCAGAGCAGAGCTCTATTACAATAATATCCAAGACAAAAGTTCTCATACCCTCGACTCCTATTTATACTAAATATGTCTATCAAAAGAACCATCTAGAGGAAGATCCTTCTAGAAGCGAAAGCTTCTATTAGGTTTTCTTACATTGGACTTATTCTTCCTTATTGCTAGGCCTTATTAATATTAACCTTTATTACATCGGAATATATTATTCTACCTACATGAGGGTTTAGGTCTCTAACATTAGGGCACAAGGCCATGCCAAAAATAGGGCTTAAATCTATTACAACAATATACTTGTTAAGAGCTCAACATGTCACTTGAAAAAATAAAACCTAGGTGGGGAGGATAACACTCCTCTCAACCACTCAAGCTAGACCCAATTCATAGTCGTTATATATATATTATCATGATGAAAACCTGCAAAGGTGTTCCGAGACAAAGGAAACCTTGAAAACTAGTTACTGGCAAGCTTCCTTTCTTATATAATAAAAAATAATTCATATTTATCATGCTATATATATCACTGTCTTGATCCAACTAGTAGAATAAAACTCACTGCCACAAAAAGCTAGAAAATCAAAATTCCAAGCTTTCAAATCAGAGTCAAACATGCACAATCAAAGATTGTAGAAGTACACAAAAGTTATGGAATTACACATCAACTCAACAAAAGGTAAATCAGGTATATCTTTATGCTTCTCATATTTGTGCTACCAAATTATCATTGTAGTTACAAAAACAAACCTATCAATGCTATAACCATTCCACTACTTCTACCCAACTGCTACCTATTTATGTAGCCATCACATTCAACAGCCTCTCAACCCCAATTCCCGAGGTTGACCATTATTTTAGTTTGGGGGGGGGGGGGGGGGGGGGG
>ML781939.1:687281-709178 GCA_009831015.1 Picea engelmannii
GTATTGGTTTGAGTTATCTCTTGAACATTGTATAAGCTATTTATGATAAGGAATTTTTTGCTGGGTTTTCTTCCCCTAGAGGGTTTCCCAGGATAAATGTTGTCTCTTGTGAATGTGTATTTCTCAGTGATCTTGTTCTTATGGTGCTCTTACCTATTGAAATGCAAAGAACTATAATAATGGCATAAACATTAACAAAGTGAACTTCTAGATTTGTAAAATATTTGGTACAAATAATGTCTTATAAATCATCATTATCGACAATTGTTACAATGTGGGATTATTCACAACACATTTAAAATAAGAGTAAAGTAATTATTAATGTGGAATGAAATCCCACCATATAGATATCCTACTTCAATAATAGCTCGTATTGCATCACACAAATAATAACCACAACACAATAGAGCCCATAAGACATGCACGGTTACCAATGTTGTTAATATTAGTATTAGAACTAAACAAGACATTATCATATCAATAACATTAATCAAGGAACTTGCATTTAGTGATATAGATAAATTAATTCTTCTTGCAAAATATGTAATACACCATTATTGTTTTCAACAATTGAGTCAAGGAAAAGATCCAAACCTAGTAATACCTTTGTATGCAACTCAAGGTATCTCACCTCTCCATGTAAGCCTACAAACTAAGTTGTGCATTAGTTGCAATGTTGTGTGTCTAAATTGGTCTGGCAAGAGGGAAATTATTAATGTAGACTCTGTTATCACTCCAAGAAACTCCTTAGGGTTGTAGGCTAAGGATGCTTGGTAACTTAAGAAAATAATGTGTAGGTATACTTGGAACAATGGGATCATCAATGATTAATGTAATAGACAACTCATCATACATTCAAATGAAACAATGTTTTCAGAAAACAATAATCAGATCAAGTATTTTAAAAGAAGAGGATGAAGAACACTAATCTTGATTGTCAAATACAACTGGGTGTAGGACTTAATGCAAGATAGAAAGAAATCCTTCACTTCCAGTCTATGAGCTCAATAAAGAGATGACAGTCTTTATAAGCTAAGATAAACTGAAATAAAGTACAGAAAAGGAAGCATGAATATTTCTGATATTGAAAGCAAAAGGAGACTGTAATTTTATTATGCAATAAGAGTCTATACAGTAGCACAAAATGTATTCCCAGTTTGAACCCTTGTCTCTTAGAAAAGATAGGCATTTATAGCCTTTTACAAAGCAGTTTCAGATCCTAAAAAGATGGATCAAATATTCTAAAAATAGATAGTCAAAATAGATCCTAAATAATAGAAGATGTTCCTAAATTAAGATCAATCTCATATTCTTTTAAGAGTCTTCATCTTTCTCGACCTTTGATGTGTGCGGATAGCCTTCCAAGGCTCATAGATGTACTTTGATCATGATAGAATCGAATTTGCTATCTTTGGCAAAAACAACTGATTCTGTGCCCTGAAAATAGGTGTCTAATCTGACTTTGACACCTCTTCAAACATCTTTATTATCAAATCCGGATCTTGAATTTGATGTGTAAATTCAATATGCATATTTAGAAACTATTTTCAGTATGTTTGGTTTGATAAAAATAAGATCTGGGTGATATTTCACCAAATCTGACCATCTGAGGTTTCACCAGCTAATTCGCCTTACGATTTGCTAGTTAGCTGGTGAAAGCTCTGCCTTTCAACAACTAATTGGTTATAATTTCGCCTTCTAAGCTGGTGAAAGTTTTGTTTTATCTTTGAGAAGAAATTATGCAGAGTAGCAATGATCCTGCATAGAGTGTTAGATTTTTCAGCAGCTGTATAATAAAGTGTTGTCGACATTTGATGTTTAAACCTCAAGTGACCTGCAATGAAAAGGAAATCCAAATACACAATTGCTGATATCTATGGCCGGAATTTGATAGCAGCACAAGAAGGATCTTCTTGCTAGGGATCTGTCTTTTATTGAAGCTCTCATAGTTAAAATGTTGTGACTGGATGCATTCCTACCCTGTAGAGATATCATCTTCTTTAATACTAGCAATGTTAAACAATACAACAGCTCCATATTGGAAGACTACCATGTAATGACAACTGTTCTAAAACTCCTTGCTCTCTTGAATGTCTTTTTATGCAAAAGAAGAGCACTAAGTGTATTTAAGGCAGCTTCATCTGCAATCCTGTAACAAGCTACCAATCTTTGCATTACTTGGAAGATTCCTCATTTAGGTTTCCAGCTGCCTCATCTAAGGCATGAAACTCTAAACGAGTAGTTGGCCTGGTGGTGATCACTTTGAGTTTGATTCTCAAATGTCTAATAGTCTTCCATAGCTTATCATTTAGCTTCATGACTTTTGAATGCCATTTTACTTGAGCTTTAAAGATCACCTTTTCATACCAAATGAAATAGCAGCTTAAGAAAAACTTTGCAATCTTCGAAGGTATTTTTCATTTCTTCGTGCATGCTAAACTTGGGAAAGCTCATGTTCAGCTCCAGATGCAACAAATGTATCATCTAAAAAGTGCTTTAAGCCATGACACTTTTACCAGTTTTCAGAAATTGATCGACAATATCTAGCAGTTGTAACTTTACCATCTAACCCTTCAGTTGCACATATAATTCCAAAACATAGAAACATGTGATCCACAAGTAATCTAATGTTGTTGTCAATTTAGGCAACACCATTTGTTCAAGAATGGTATGCAGCATAGAAGTTGGCAACAATCTCTCCCAAGTTTCCAGAAGCCACAGCATAGGTTCAAGGTCCCTGGGCTCCCAGGAATTTATATCAGATATTCTCATTGCTAACGGACAACCTTTGAGAACAACTGAGTGTAAGGAGTCAAAGCATTAAGTTCTGCTTCTGGAAATATACTATAGTCACAGGTTCATTCACTTGCAGAAGCCTCTACCACAAAGACATAATCTCTAAACCCCGAAATGGATTCTGACGCGATTCCCAGCCCTGAAAAACAGTTGTTAGAAATGGCAAAGCAAACGCAAATGCAATACAGGACAAATTACAGAGCTTATAATCATCCCAATCTTGGATTGCAACTTCTCAAATATGCCCGCAAAGGATTCCACTGTATCTAGAATCTTTCCATTATGTTGTTAAAGAGTCTGGAAACTCTTGACACCTCATACTTCGAATATCAAGCTCTGCTCTTTTGTGACACTGGCGCATGGCACCTGTTCGTGGCTTTTCCATTCTAGAAATCTGGATTTATGAATTTCCAACGAGCTTGAACAAGAGCCACTTCAAGATTGTGCATCAGGAATAGAATCATTCGCTATAGGTAGTCTGGTTCTGGCTGGAAATCTGCATCGAAGATGGCTATATAGTCACGTTCCTTCACATAGCCGCGTTTCATTCCTCTTTCAGAGCATCGACCTTATAACCATTTATGTTGTCTCCGATCTCATATTTGATGTTTATTCAAGATGCCATCATCAGATCATATACTGAGCAAAACTGGAACCCTCTGCGCATATACTGACAAAAGATGGCTGGGTCGTGAGAATATATGTAATTTGTATTGGTTTGCCGAGACTAAAATTAACCCTTTGTTTCTCGTGATTTGCTCACGACCAAGTCACTCGCTGCCTTCAATTTAAAACGTCATAGGATCACTCGCTGCCTTCAATTTAAAACACCATATGAATGAAGGAAGATTAGGGATTAAAAATTCGACAACCCTTGATGGAACGAGTGGTGTCAGGCTTGGAAATTGCGCTGGGCTTTGTGTATTGACCTGTGTCTTAATCTAGAGATTTGGCATACAAAACAAACTGAGAATTTACCCGTGGCTTTGAACTCGGTGCTTATGTGTCGACTTGAACCTGATGTTTAAATCCTTTCCCCTCTGCCACTTCAGATTTGATGAATTTAGATTTGAAACTTGGCGCAAGACCTTGATCTCTGCGCACAATCTGAATATTGAAATGGCGCATTTGGTTTCTATAACCCATGGCTTAAACCATGGCTTGAGTCGGGAATTGGCATGTTGAGCGATTTGTGACTTGAGCTATATGCATATGTTGGTTTTTGGTATGTGACATGGTTTGTGCTAGACTCGTAGGATTTACATATAATATAGGAGTATGACATATTAAATATTTAAGTCAAGAGGTTTATTCATGTAATAGCCCTTAAAATAACCATCAATCCTCATAGTTTTAGACTTAGATATAAAGGGAGCTTTATGATTTGATAGCTTAGGCTTGTGATTTGATAATAGAGATTCTAGACTTAGGACAGTGAATCGATGCAATATGTTAGAGCTAACAAGTCTATTCATGTTGCAGGTTATAGGAGAAACCAAAGTATATTGGGCAAATATGATCAATGAGAGCTGATAAGGAAACAAGAAGTTTAAGACACTAGCCAAAGGCTAAAAAGAAAAATGGGTGAGAGAGAGAGAGAGAGAGAGAGAGAGAGAGAGAGAAACGCTCTCAAAAGCCAGTGCATTTTGATTGCTAACAGACTCCAAAGCTAGGGATAAGTCACAAAATAAGACATGAAGATATGTATGCTACCCATGAGTTTGAAATAGATTTACAACATTTCCTTTTATTGCATATATAGTAATATTTACCAATGTTTTATGGAGACACGCTCCCCATGCTCTTTGGAAGTGGGTACTCCAATGGGGATGTTTCCCCATGCCCTCACAAGGAAATTCAATACAATAAAAAACACTCCCTCAAAAAATGAGATGATCATAATATCTTTCTTTTACCAAAATTCATTATCTTTCATTTTTCATCATTTTACTTTAAGATTTTAGTGTTTAATAGAAAATGAAATATACTAAAAGATACTAAACTCCTAAAGTAAAATTACAGAAAATGAAAGATATTAAACTATTAAAGTAAATGGATAGAAAATGAAAAATAAAGAAGAGAAGATGATCATTTTGCTTCAAAAGTTTAATATTAAATTAAACTCTTTAAGAAAAAAGATAGAAAATGAAAAAATAGAATAGCAAAGAAAGAAAAGATGAAGGAAAATATAAAATTTTGCTTTAAGAGTGTAATATTATCCTTGATTACCAAGGAGGGGGTTCAAAACAAGGGACTTCAGTAAAAAGAGTGTTAACATTATCTTTCCTTTTCTATCATTTTACTTAAATTTCTAACATTATTATTAATTGTTCCAGGACTTTTGATGATGGTTCCAACCTCATTGAACTTTATATGGAGAAAGTAAATTTTCATATCCCATTCATATCCACCATGTATTAATGAATGCTATTGGTGCATTTTTATGTATAAGATTTCGATTAGTTATGTCCAGTTTTTGCATATTTTAATTTAAATTTATTTGTATTTTGAACAAGGTCCTTATGTCAAAAATCCCAAAATCTCCATTATGTTTCCTAGAATTTGGAGGGTGCTTCCACATGTACCTTAGATTTATTTCACTGCTCCTACATCCACACATCCGAGAAACTTGGTGGAACATTGATATTTACCTTATGCTGATGAAAGATGGAAATTATCAAAGCAATCTTAATCTAAGATTCAAAAGTGGAAAAATTTGGTATATTGCAGTAAATCTTAGATTTACTGGATATGTGATGGTGCAAAACTATGTATATATAGTAACAGTTCCAAGTAATGAAACACAACATTTAGCAAACTGATAATTGAAAAACAACAAAATGAAACATTATTGATAATTGAAAAACAACAAAATGAAACATTATTAATGCTCAAGTGTTTTTTTCTGATTTGAGAGATGTAAAATCTTTTGGATAAAATCTTATGCACCTTATGCACGAAGGTATTTATCCAGCGTACACCTACCCCAACCTCTTGAAATTTACAAAAATGGCCCACAAGAAACAATCTCTTGAAAATTGTGCATATCACACAAGGAGCAACCACCTCTTGAAAATTATACACGGCTCACAAGAAACAACAACCTCCTAAAAATTAAAAAAAAATGAACAAAGGAAACCAACCTCGAAGAACAAAACATATCTCCACAAATTTTAACTTCAATTTTTAATTTTGGTGAAGGAACATCACCAACTGCACTTAACCAAAACCAAAACCCAATTGACATAATATAACAGCACCTATAAGAAACAATGGGTTCTGACAGAGATCTTCACATTGCAGCCTCTCACTACATCATATTTCCTTATCATAGTCATCTGTACTTTGTTAGATACACATGGAAGATTGTACTTCAATTCCTCAAATCACCTCGATGGGCATATTTTCCATAACCATTTTATAAAATGTATAAAGAAGTGATTCTTCAGCTCTGTCGTAAACAAAATTTGATGCTTGCATGATTATGAAAACCTATGCATTATTTTGTTTGCTCCATCTCTCGCCACATTATCATGTTGTCATTCTTTTGGAATGTATGTTAGCCACAGTCATAATCAGTTAGGGATTCGTTATTTTATTATAGTTAGAGTTTGATCTGATTAATTTTGATCTATGTAAACTATAAATAAGTTCCATTAAAATACAATGAATGAGTACTTTCGGATCCAAATCTCTGTTTGATACTGTTTCGCCTTTGTTTTCTTTCCTAATTTACAGATCCCATCACTTCTTTACCAATTCATAAATTATGATATAACAAAAATAAGTCAACACAACTAAAATCCTATTATTTTTGTTAGTTCTTGTGTTTTTTTATAAGGTAAGTATCATCCATTTTTATCTGCACTAAAAGCTTTGCCAATTTCGAAGTTGGGTTTAGAGTACAAGTATTTGGATTGATGTGATAACATCCTTTCTCACTCAAGCAATAGCATTCTCTCTCATTTCAGTGATAACATCGCGCACAGTTCTAGTGTCATGCCTCATCGATCCTCTCTGGCTTGTAGTTGTTATCTTAAGATCCAATACAAACTATTATTATAGTGACATGTCCCTATGGTGAGAATTGGTTCTGCATTAATAATTACTCTATAGTAAACTCTGTATCCAGAAGAGCCCTTAGACTCCTGTGTTAAATTGTCTGGTAAGCAGGCCCAGAACAAAGGAAAATGATCTTATGATTTTGTTGGTACTTCTAGGCAAGGATTTTGAAGTATCAATGTTGAATGTGGAAATGACGAAAAATCTTCATATTAGTCAATAAATCCAAGTATAAGATGTGCCTGAGTTCTCGTGAACAAATTTTACTGATACCAGATTTAATTGTAGGCAGAGCAAACGTTTTATAAATACACACAAGTTTGGTCAGTGTATTTCATGAAACAATTAAATACAATTAATGGATATCATTGCTGATATCATTGCCATTGCACTTTGTAAGCAGCACCTAAATTAGACTAATATTCACATTTTTATGCAGTGCATTGCAGTCAAAATTTTCTTGAGCCGTCGTAATAAGGTGACAACCGCTCACATTCAAATGAATACTCTTTTATATATTTATAGTTGCAATAAGTCCACATTCTGCCTTGAATTGGACCAGTGGCTGAAATGACCAGGAAATTGAACGACACCTCCAAAGTGACTGCCAGCAAGCAGATCAATTCTTTCTGCTTCAAACCTCATATGTCATTTTTCCTGCTCACTTTGTTAGCAAGAACAGACACTTGGTGCACGGAGAAAACAGTTTCTGCCATATTTCTTCGACTGGACAGTATCATTTCCAGTCAAAATGGGAGCAAACGTTTCAGAACTTTTGAAGTTACCAAGTTCTCAACACAGCATTGCAAATGGTCACTCAGTAATATAGGGGACTGAGTGCACAGCCAATACAACATGGACTTCCTGACAAGTTTTGTTCCAATGTCCCACGAACCATTCCTACTCAAGAATGGCTATGAATGTTAGATAACTCTTAATGTTACCAATCTCTCTTGATATAATTCCACTCACAATGCATTACTGGCTTGATGTTTCACAGAGCATTGCACCTGGTCATTTTCTGAATAACATCAGAGAGCTAGTGCATGACCAAAACCTGCTCACTTATGCCTGGGACCATTTGTAGTAGTTGTAAACAAAAGATGGATTTTTAATCTTATTGAGTTCTCCCTGTCTTTCCTCCTCACCTCTCAAAAACATTATATATGTGACAGCATATGATCATTGAAGAAACGTCCATTTACATATCTCATTCACACGTCACAAGAACCATTAGCACACACAAGTTTGCGAAAGCTGGGAAGTCTTCAATGGTACCATGTTCTCAAAGCTTTTCACTAACACTACTCTTGTTGCTTGACCATAGTTTACCAAAAATCTTTCTTGGCTTAGAAGGGAAAGCACGTAGACCCTTTGACTTTGATCCTTTTGCAATTTCTTGCCGTAGATCACGCCGATCTTTGTCTGCTTCTGTTAGTTGCATTTTCATCTTTGCTAGATCCCCTTTCAGGGAATTGACATTTTTCTGTAGTGTGTCCCATCCATCATCATATGAGCTTGATTGTGCTGCATCATGAGAATCACCTTCTTGAGCTGATATCAAGGCTTTAATATTGTTTGGTAACTCATTTACTCCAAGACCCCCTGCCATGGCAGCTCTTACCTGCTCAAAGAATAGGACCTGAACTACAACACGTAGTGGCAAGCGTTCATTCTGAGCAGCATGCATGCAAGCCTCCATCGACAGCTTCTTGCAATCCAGAGGACGACATATCCTTTTCCTCTCAGATTTAATCAATCCAGGATGTTCCTACAAAATTTGTTCACCACAATGATTGGCAAGAATGGAAGTCAAGCACTGATTAATGTGCTATAACATTGCTATGATGCTATAAAAGGAGCCCGACCTACAAAATTCTAAAGTGAAGAAATATAAAAGTTCATCAAGGTACCTGGAGGTATATATCAATTGCTCTGTACAAGTCATCATGTACAGGGCGTGCAAAATCTGGTATAGCCTCTGCAAGAGCTACAAATTTTGAGATGGGTAGATTTGCATCTCGAGCAATCTCTACCAAATATGCATCCACGAGTCTTGCTACCTTCAACTTTGCACTGTGTGTTGCAGCCGTTGACCTCCTACTCTCAACAAAATCAAGATTTTCAGCAGATCGCGTTCGCCTTTTCTCATAAGCTTGTGTTGTGCGGGGGCTGGTAGGTGGGCTCTGATTCTGTGTCATAAAGTGTTCTAAGATTGTCTGTACAAGGTCCACATCATATAGAGTTTCATTAGAATAAGAGAGAGATGGAATGAGGAGGTCATTCAAGGAGGCTTCCTCCAACTGCAGTCCAACTCGTCTAGCAAGTTCCATCTTTGAAGAAGGTGAGGCACCTAGTATGGTCGCTGCCCTGAGCAATTTCAGCAAGCAACTACATGAGGTTGAACCCTTCTCTTGTGGTAGCAAACTTACAATAGTCTCCAACAGATGTCCATGTTTAGCAGCAATGTCAACATAGTCAGAGGAATGGCTATGAGCGATTCCCCTGCTCGACTCTGTTGAAAACTGCTCTTTTGACATGCCTGGCAACCAGCGAAAAGCATATACTCGTAGTGCTTCTCCAATAACCTTGTGAGATATCTTGCCCGTGGACTTGATAGCTACCATTACTCTCCAATAAACATCAATTTCCAGCTCAGCAATGTCTTCGACCCACCAATCTTTAGGAACAGGATGATGTTGCCGGTTCTGAATTCCATCCCATGTTGGGTTTTCAGAAATCTGGGATGTTCCTTGCTCTTTTTCTTGATGGTTTCTAGTATATGACCAATCCACCTTTGATGGCCTTACCACTGCCTTACAAGCAATTGCATCAATGCATCGGCTGACAATCTTGATATCTTCAGACCAAGGCATAAATGCTTTAGTAGTCTTCAATGTGGTGATAGAATCCTTCCAGCAGTGAAAAATGCATGAATTCAGAAAGACCTCTAATTTGACTATCAGATTTCCCTTTTCTACATCCTCAGTCATTTCAAGATACTCAGCAACACATCGAATTGCCACTATGTTCAAGGCACTTAGAGTGATTGTCATTCCATAGCAGAACTTGGAACAGATCTCAAAAGCCTCAACACCCCCAGGAAAATCATGAAGTTCCAAATTGTCCTTATTTGACTGGCGGACTTCAGCTGCTAGCCTCTGTAATCTACCACACTTTGAAAGCAGTGGAAACTGCACAAGAGAAATCAACATGTAGTTCAGAAATGAATCCAATGGAGAGTCACAGTTTCCCAGAAAAAGACAAAGAAGTAAAAACTCCATACGACTGATAATAAATCGAAGTCTAGTCACTACGTCTCTGTCCACATCAATTTAGAAATTTAAATATCACATCACTTACTAGGATTAACATTTAGGATAGGTAAACAATCTAATCTCAGAGAGATGGGCAGATTGAGTCCATTTTAAGGCTAAGAAAACGTACACTCTAAGAAGAACCCATGGTGCTTAGCAATTTGAAGTATGAGATTTGGTTGCTAGATAATTTTTCTTCTGAGAGGGTGTCAAAATAAACAATCTGGAAATCAATTGTGATGCATATTACGATATTTGAAAAAGCACAAGGATATCTCTGATTAAGCAGACCCAGAGGTGCATCTCTGACACTCTTGTTGGAAATTCACTAATCAAATACGTCACAGAATACATATAATCTCAGTTTATGTATATTAACAACAATTAACTTTGTACCAAATTCAGTTACACACATATTAGCAATGTTCCAGGGGGGTGCATCCCTGGGGATGGGGGACGCGTCCCCCACACTCACCATGCTCTCTGAGCATGGAAGCACCATTGGGGACATCCCCTGCTGAATGGGACACCCCAGTATTTGGGGGAAACATCCCCAAATACCTGGGCTGTCCTCGAAAACATCTTAAAACAGAAAATCTGTTTACTTATTATTAGGGAAATTTCAAGCCCGTTTGGTGGCGGGTCCTTGACATGCACAGGTATTATTAGGGCGCGGCTTCCTCTTTCTACCTGTTTATTTTTTATCTCATGGATATATTGTGCCTATATACTTATAAGATTGTTAGATCTGTATTTTCCTTTTATTGCAATCCTGTAAATGTTATTTTCCAGATTAAATTTCTCGGTGCAATTTAATTCTATTTGTAAGATTCAGTGGCAAAGGGAAAAATTTATTCACTGCAGTTGGCACCATCTTTGTTTTGTTACAGGAGCAATTAAATTTAGTTATAAATTTGAAAGTGAATTTCCCAATGCACATTTGCTGGTTTTGAATTGTGATATTCATAACAACATAGAGGGACACACCATGTAATTGCCAATTGGATCATGGATGTTGCTGCATTTATTTTATGAATTTGCTATTAATTATTAAAAAACTATTAATTTTATATATTTAAGGGCGGGGTCATCTATGTTGGGGACACCGACATCCCCTAGATTTTTTTTTGGGGGGGGAGGAGGGGGGTGTCGTCTCTCCACATTTGTCTGAGACGTGTCCCCGAATCTAGTCCTGCCTCCGCAAAACTTGGTGGAATATTACAAATTAGCTTAGTGTTTAATTGAACTTTTGTCACATGGGAGGAGTGGTTGCTCTACATTGTACATGCATTTTTTCAGAAGGAAAGCCATCACAAAGCAATGGTCATGTTAACAGTGAATTTGCCCATGCAAATCCACTGTTAATGATCAGAACATTGGTGAGTATATTTTTTGGCTCCAGAGTTCAAGATCAGGTCAAATTCTATTTTCAGAACATCTTCAGATAGCAGGGATATCATATTCAGGGTTTTGCATGAGATTTCACTGCTATTTTTAGCATAGTTTTCAATGCATGCATGCACATGGAATTTCGTTGGTGTGCACTATATAGTATATTTTGTGCTCCTCAGGATGATATCTTTATTTTGGGCAACTTTCTATTCTTAGAAGTTGCATGCATCTGGATCAGTGGGGATCATTAATTTTATCTTCAGAGGCACTTCTCTTCTATTTTTTGAAGTTTCCATTTTTAGGTGTGGTCTGCATGTTGGTGTATGAGTCCTGTTTGGATGAGGTTGCTTTTCTGGTCCTAGAGAGTTTTCTGTGCTCTTCACGATGATATCTTTATTTTGGGCAACTTTCTATTTTTAGAAGTTGCATGCATGCAGATCAGTGGGGATTACTAATTTTATCTTCAAAGGCACTTCTTTTGTATTTTTAGAAGTTTCCATTTTTAGATGTGGTCTGCCATACCTACTCTAAAAATAGCAATGTCTAAAAATAGCAGTTGCATCTGAAAATAGCAGGAAACTCACCCAAACATAAAACAACTCTGAAGCAGCTGCATGCATGTTAGGCTTGAGTGCAAGATCTTTGTTTCAGAGTTGTTTTATGTTTGGGTGAGTTTCCTGCTATTTTCAGATGCAACTACTATTTTTAGACATTGCTATATTTGGGTCCCAAAGGGGGCATGTATGATTGTAGAGTTCATTGGAGACTTTGTGTTGGTGCCTCCTATTGTAGAATTCATTGGAGCCTTTGTGTTGGTGCCTCCTATTGTCAATCACATGATTGCATTTATCGCTCACTGGTGCAGGAGAGAGGTCTTGTGCAGTGACTTTATGTCCCCTCGTGACTAGTGGTTTTATCTGATGTACTAGACCGTGTACATGTCTACAACGTTGGTAATAAAAATGATCACTTTCTTAGCAACCAATTTCACAAGTGTTCACTGAATTTTTAAGTGGTTTGATAGTATTCTGAGTTGATTGGCCTTGGGTATATCACCTACCAAATCTACTCTCTTTATTTCTTTCTTACCACACCCATTGGACTTGAGGCACTGGTCTGAAAAATACATCAAAATAACCTTTTATTTCACAGATTTTGAGAGTTTTACTTGCATCTCTGCAACTTTTTGTCACCTATATGAAGTTGATTATAGCATACTTACAAAGAGTAAACACTGGTTTGACATTTTAACACGTAAATCTGAAGTTTACTTGCTGTTCTCAAGTGTTTAATGGCATAAGCCTGAATAATTTATGAGCTTTCAACGAGTATATTTTGCAGATTTGAAGTCTTTTGCACAGTACGGTTGAATATTTTTTACTTCAGATCATTAGGGAATCCCCCCTGAGGCTAGCAAGCACTAACCCTAGGTGAGAGAAATTGTGCAAGATGACATTGGCACTTTTCCAAATTCCAAGTGTTCATTCAATCCTGAATTGCTAGTCCAAAGGAAGTTCCTAAGACCCTTCTCCATGGGCTGCTAAGATAACTTAGAGGGTACCCAACAAGAGTAGCAATAGACATGAGTTGTTTCCAAAGTTTTAGTGTAGGTCTTAAACTTAGCTGCTATGGACAGAGGTTTTGATAGCTATTTATCAATTTTCTTTTCCACCCTTTGCACCACCAGCACCCACAATTCTTCGGGGGAAGAAGAATACCTAGAAATTTGAAACCCCGCCCTGGTTGAATCTAGGCCCAGTGTTGAACAGTAGGCCAATCCAAAATTGCACGTTGACTTTTACCTGTAACAGGGTTTTGTGCCATTGAATGATTGAGCCAGAAGCAGAACAGAATGTATCCAGGTATTCCATTGTATTGTCGAGACTTGGTCCTCAGGAATGGTCAGAAAAGAATCATAAAAAAAATATTATAAGCAAAATGGTCACTAACCATCTGCCCAACATTAGGTTAGGCAATGGAATGCCCTTCACAAGCCTTATACTAACCTTATGGCAGATCAAGTAACCCAAAGCTTCAATGGAAAAACACATAAGGCTAGCGTTAATGGACAACCTTGTCTGATAGAATGAAACAAACTAACTTCCTTGGACTTGCATTTGTTGATGGACTTGTCAAAAGTTCAACATTCAGCTTCAAAGGTTCATGGATGCATTAGTAGATATCGGCATCAACAATTCGTGAATACTAAAATCAGACTTCGCACATGGCCATAGATCTTTTATTGCCCATGGCCTCTGTAACAGGACATGCCCCCCATGCCTCTGTGTGACGAATCACGTGTTGGACACAGATTCGTGAGGACAAGTGTCGGACACGATTTTGGCACATGTCCTGTGCACATGACACATGCCAAACTTATGTCTGACACGTGCCCTACACATGTCTCGATTCTAGGACATGTGTCATGTGCACAAAGGGACCTGAGCTCACATTTTCGCATGCAGGTTGGAGCTGTGAGGTGTTTTGGTGTGCAACTGAGAGTTATTTTTCCCTACTAACGCTATTTAAAGAGGTCCCCACCCCCTCCATTTCACTCACCCTAGTAATTAAAGGTAATATTAAATTCTTAAAGTAAAAGGATGAAAATGAAAGATAAAGGAGAATTTAATATTACCATTCTCCTTTAGGCTTTATATTACCATTCTCCTTTAGGCTTTATCTTTCATTTTCATCCTTTTACTTAAATTTTTAACATTACAATTAATTGTTTCAGGATGTTTGAGAGTGGTTCCAACCTCATTGGACTTCATATGTAGAAAGTAGAATTTTAGGTCCCATTCAAAATTCAGCAGACTTAACGGTTCTCAGTATTTCAAGATTGGTAGGATTGCAACATTTCCACTGGATTCTATCATGTACGAGGGTATGGAACTTGTTGGAATCGTAATCCATTTAGGGTTACTCGAAGAAGGAATATGAACGTCACAAGACATAATCGTTGTAGGGAGTCCAAGAGATCTCTTGGAATACGAATCCAAGGCTCACATCAATGCACTTATACATGTATCATATGAATAATAAATGCAACTCACGCTTATTCTACTTGGTGTGCAACAGTGGTATCAAAGCACCTATAGTCCTTAGGCCTAACTTATCATATGATAGTTGTCCATAGCTATTTTTTGCCTCATCCAGAAACGCCCATCTCTTCTCATGCAAAAACGCATGTCTGTTCACTGCCATACCTGCGATTCTATTTTGGGCGCACATTTCAGTGTCAGATCTATTGTCTATCCCTTTGCAATGCAATCTGGTGAATTCCCTACGCATTATCTGAGCCATTTGCATTGCACGAAACCCTAGACTATTCCAAAACCGTCAATTGTTTCACGCCAATCACTAGTCGCCCATGTGAAACCCTAGTTTTCTCCTTGTTTTCGTAACCTTAGAGTAAGTCTGTATCCAAAACCTAATTTGTGGGCTGCATACTCATCAACTCACACACGTAGACCAGCCATTACTCATTCTTTAAGGTTGAATACAACCCTAACTGGTATAGCTCAATCTGGTGCTTGACCTGGTATATCTTGACTACCCTGTGCAAACCCTAACTCACTGCAAGTAGACTGTGTCATCTACCACATACTCGCTCCTAGGAAGCTCGACCTTGAAAAGTCTCAAGAAAACACATTTACAATACGATGTACTATGCAAAGATTAGAGATTGAAAATTGAGCAAGAGTCCACTGATTTCAAAAGTCGATGAAAGATATGAAAAGGAAGAATGTGTAAATCTCTTTGAGAAAAACAATTATAAAGTATCGAAGAGGCGAAAAACTGACAACAACAGGGTTTTGGCAAGCTTGAATAATAAAAAAAATGTAGATGGTAGTTCTGCAAAAGCTCTCAATCGAAGGCTAAGAACACATAGAACATTGATCTTGTTGTGCCCTTATCTCCAATTTTCTACAATGAGCACATCGAAATTCTATGGTGACTCCAATTGGCCAAAAATTCACTGAACCGGTGACAATTTTTCCTCAGCTTGCTTGAAGCATTGTAGTCTAGCACGCCCGATGGGATAGATCTCCAAGCATTTTTTCTTTGATACACAACTCGATTATGTTCACTAGTTTCTTAAAAGACTATCCTTGTCCTTGCACCTCCTTTATTGACCTAGTTTGGGAAAGTGAAATTCTTTAAGATTGGAGACATTGTTCCAATGATTGATCAAGCTTCATTTTCTACATCCAAAATATTGGATCTTGGTTACCTTTGCCAGTATCAATGTTGTTGTCTCCATTCATTTTAATAGACTCTAGAGGGAAGCTTTCAGAATCACTGACATCGGTAGCCCCATTCCTATTAACTTCATGAGACAAGAATGAAAGTTGCCTTTCTGGTGCCATATGAGCCTTCGACATGTGACAAAATCAAGTGGAAGGATAAACATGAAAAGATTGGGTTGTCACATAGTAGCAAGGCAGGTTTGATTCAATGCACTTGTTCATATTACTATTATGTGTTCCATTCAAATCAATTTCAACACAAACACTTCCAGACATGTTCTCCTAAGAAGGAAAGGATGACCTTGTTTTAATTCTACCAATATCTAATTTGCACACTTTAACAGTCCTCTTGCTTTGACACTGCAAGCACATTTGAGGCATGCTCATTTGAGCTAAGCTAGAAGTCGGTTGCTGATAGAGTTCTGCATTTGAAATCTGCAAAACATGAGCAGGGAACTTTTTGTAAGTTTACTTGTATTTTTCTTGTAAACGGGTGCATAGTTGAGTTTGCATTGTATAGTCAGGGTGGAGTTGCAAGAAACCCTATGAGATCTAAGTTATGGATCGAGTTGAGGAACTGTAGTTACTGAACACTCTAATCCTCTCTCCTGTGAACAATAGAACAATACAATCACCAGAAAGCAACTTTGCAGTGTGTTGTAACATGCTTGCAAGTTTCGCAAGCCAAAGTAGCACTGCTACAAACTCAGACTCTACTTCTTCACAATACACTTGAGCAAAAGAATCTTCGACAACATTTTGAACTAGTCCTTGTTCAGAACCCTCTTTTCGAAGATGATGAAGATGATGATGCCAATTCAGATCAACAACCAGCACAAGAGCAACTCAATGAGACAACCCCAGATTCAAGTACAAATGAAGTTCAACTTTCTCTTTCCAAGCGGATCATCATAACCTGGGAAGAAATAATAAATAACAAGCACAGAACCGGTATTGGATATGAAAAGGAAGTCACCTTTCATATTCTGGATTATACCAAACCGATCTAGTTCCAAAGTGTTGGACTGCTACAAGAAAGTTCACATTCACCTGCTCTAGTTCACATTGTCAACAAGTTGGCCATATGGAAGATCAATGCTTCGATCTTTATCCTTGCAAACATTGTGGAAAGCACAATCGTCCTTCAGATAGGTGTTCCAAATGAAAGACAACTGCAAGAGTAAAGAACCACTATGGGTGGATGACTTCTTGGCAATGGTCATCAATAGCCAAGAAGATATCTCATTCATACCATAGAATTTGCACTCGAGTATTGAGACATCTTGCAGTGGACAAATTTTCGTCTTTTCACCTTGTCCCTGACAGGGGGGAACAATATCAACAATTGATAGTCATACTTCAAGTTTCGAAGTCTCATCAATCGAGCAATAACAAGCGACCATGATTGGTTAGTGGTTTTTCTTAAACCACCATTTAGTAGAAGACTTACATCTTTTGCTAGACAACGATTTGTGGTTTTCCTTGAACCTCCACTTAGTAGAAGACTTTCAACTTCTGCTAGAGCACAATTTATGGTCATCTTTAAACCAACATTCAAGAGCACTTCCAATTAGCAAAAGACATCAACTTCAGCTTCTAGCTAACTTAGGAAATGTTCTAGGAACCATTAAGCCCTAGAGCCAAGTTCCAGAATTTATGGTCATCCTTAAACCACCAGATTGGTTTGTGGTCTTCCTTAAACCACCATCACCATTTAGTAGAAGACATCAACTTCTGCTAGCCATTCAGTTTGTGGTCATCCTGAAACCACCAAATTCTGAGAACACATTCAGCCATCAATAGCGGCACACCTCCAAATTTTAGTTGCCCACTTCCAGAATTCAACCCTCTTCTTGGACTCATATACACCCCTTCGGATTAAGGGGGGAAATGTTGGAAACATAATTCGTTTAGGGTTACTCGAAGAATGAATATGAAATGTCACAAGACATAACCATTGAAGGGTGTCCAAGAGACCTCTTGGAATACGAATCCAAGGGTCACATCAATGTTCTTATACATGTATCATATGAAAAATAAATGCAACTCACACTTATTCTATTTTGTGTGTCCAACAGAACTGGCATTTAATCAAGAGCACCAAGCCCTCTATGTACCTCAATGTTGGTGGCATTGATTGTTGAACTCTTCTGTCACGACCCTAGTAAAAATGTACTCTTCACTCAAGTAAAATCACTTATTAGGCATGTTAAGCTTTTTCTATCTTGTTTTAAGGCTTAGAGGGTGACAATTATGATGAGGATCCTAATATAGGTAATGATTTTGATGATATGTAGTTTTTTGTTGTAGCATGAATTTTTTTGGACTATAGAGGCCTATGCACCCTTACTTGCTATATACATGAGAAACTTTGCATATTTTTGTATAATGGTTTGGATTAAGATGGATGCACATGAATATATATGATTTTTTTTTCAAAAATTTGAATATTTTATGTATTTTTTGGTCGACCGATTTTTTGGTCCGGATTTTTTCCAGTTCCAGTCTAATTCATATTTTTGGGGTCGATGGATTCATGACTGCTCTGGTTCTGATAACATTGATTCCAAGTGTTGGCCAAGTGGATTTGTCAACCAGTGCTAGAGTCGGTCACTTTTGAAGATGGTGATCCTCTTGAGGGGTCATCCTCCACACTAGCGAATGCAAAGATTGGATTAGATATAGTGGAAGAGGAGGAGGATGGAGGAGAGAGCAGTGATAGTGATGTTGATTCTGATGATTATGACATGAAGGACTACTAACAGTCACAACTCATGAGCTATGAGATTCTTCCATCTACGGTTCTAGTATCTACCCTATTTTGTATTTGTCATTGGCATTCGCACCTATAGTATCAGTGACTCGACTCAGCATCTATGTACATTGTAATACATTTTGATTTTAATTACTTAATGAGAATGTTGTAGCTTATGGTTCTAATTTCTTATGTGTTTGTCATTTGATCATCATGGATGTAGTATTAGTAAGTAGTACTAGTAACTAGTTGTAAGACTGAATTTGTATCATGTAAATGTTCTAGTTTCTAACAAAATTTGAATCTTTATGTCTATATTTCATTTTCGTATTTGTAATTTTCAATATTTTTTAATATATATATATATATATATATATATAGATAGATAGATAGATAGATAGATAACATGCTCTTCGTGTCATGTTTCCGAGGTCACCGTGTCACATGTCAGACACTCATATTTCCATGTCCTCCATGTCTCGTGTCATCGTGTCAAGTGACTTAGCTCATGGCTTGAGAATAGACAAGTTCTTCGCACATGGTTTTCATAGAAGTTAAATTTAGAGGACATATCATGCTCATACGAATAAACAAATGGACGTATTTGTAACATTGTAGCAGGTTTCACATGCTTGCATATTTCTTGCAACACTTAAGAGTAGGTATAGCAGGTTGAAGACTTCAAAAGGGTATTGTTAGATTTTCAAGATTTACTTTCTTGAAATATTATCTTTCTTGAAATTTGATCACATATTTGAAGTCCCCTTGTGGAGATGTGCTTATGGTTCAAATTTGAAGAAAGACAGAGAAAGTCAAAATTTTGTCAAAGGTAGTGTTAAAATTTCAGACCCCAACCCAGTTTCAGTCTCGCTAATTTTTCAGCCAAAGTTAAATGCCCAAACCCAGTTTCAGCACTATTTCAGCGCAGTTTCAGCATATAAAAACCTAGCAGAAAATAAACTTCAGAATTGAAACATGAAGATTTTGAACATCGTTTTCAATGAAGAAATAAAATATTAGCAGTATGCAAAACTCAGAAAATTTAGACACAAGAATTTTCGGTCTAACTTCGACCCTGGAAAAACCCACAAGGGGAAAACCAGTGAGAGAGGGCTTTTTATTATTATTGAGCTTCTGAGAAATTTCTTTTATAGCAGTCTAATCTTCAGCAAAAATACAAACTTATCTCAGAAAATTTATGCTCGTCTTCTTCAGAAAAAGTTTCAGAATGCAGCTCCTCGAAATCTGTACCAGAAATCCGTACAACTGTACGGCTGCTACAGCAATAAATGTTGTACGGAACTCCTAAAAAATTGTGCCTCTTTTCTGTGTTTGTTGTACCCTCTTTTCTGTGTATTAAATGCCCCTCGAAAATTGTGCCACCCCTTGAAATGCATGTTGTACCTTGCTGTACAAACTGTTGTCCTTTTGCTGCTGTACGGACTGTCAAATCCGTACTGTACGGCCTCCACAAAACTGTTGTTTCCTTTTCTCGAAATCTATGCACTGAAATTTGTTGTACGGCCCTCAAGAAATCCGTACAGTACGACCCTCACACTCAGCAATACCCTCCTCGATTTCTGTGCTACTCGGTTGTCTTGGGAATCGTGCCCTTACTCTGCAAATGTTGTCTTCTCAAGCTCGACCTCTCTCTCTTGCTCTCTCTTGCTCTCTCAACAAAAGGATTGATGCACAACCCAAGAATGGGTGCGCCCTCTTGCCCTAGTCGACCTCATGAGCGAAGGTGAGGGGTTTTCTAATCTAACAGTTGAGATTAGATTAGATGGGTGGCTGAGATTTGGTGTCTCTTCACTCACCCTCACTTTAGTCATAAAGTTATCTTTTAATTTGCATCTCACAAATTAATTTGACTAGGACCCACATTAGGCACTTTCTCCCCCTTAGGCGCCTAGGAAAGAGAAACACTTGCCTTGGTACTTTATTTTAATTAAAAATTTAACATGTAGTTTGTTGATCAAGCAATCTTTTAGGGTTTTTTCACTTTTCAAAGTAATTATATTTTTGGGTACCTAGTATGGAGCACAGTATGTGATTCGAATTTGGTGTCGATCCAAGATTGTGGAATTTTGGACAAAATTAGGGTTTCAAGATTTTTGAAATTTGGTCATATTTTTGGACACCCATTATTGTGTACAACGTGGAGTTCAAGTTTCAAATCATTTCGAGAATTTTGATAATCTCGTCAAGATTAAGGCCTCTGCACTTTCTAGAACCTTAATATAAGTTTCAAGAAACAAAAGTCACCATAGGCTTATACTTGTGATTTTTCATGATATTTTAACCATGTGCACCTTAAATAATGATCAATTGCAGAAATTTTGACCAAGATGACTAGTGCACCCTAGTTGAGAGATTGCTCACAGATAAAGTTATCTATTATCTAGGTGATTACCACATGTCACTCGTCTATTGCTTGGAGATTAGTGTGCTTCATTGGCCAATTGCCAAAGTGATTTGTTGACCAATGGTAATTGACTAGGAGGATGAGGGGGCATTGCTTGGGGACTTTAGCGCCCTCATCCTCCTCTGTGTTTTTGCTCTAGAAGTGGGCCCTGCTTGGGGTTGTTATTCTTGGAGTTCTAGTCTCACTACAGTTTATTTACATTATCTTCACTTTGACGGAAAAATTGTCGAAAAATCAGCAACATTGTGAAAAATCAAGATGTCAAACACGGAACAAGAAATCGCCTCGAAAAATCGAAGATTTCAAAAAAAAATTGACATCATGATTTTTAGAAAAAAAAACATCGGCTTGAAAAAAGGCCAATATAAACATGAAATTTGAATTTTTTGGTTCATTTCTCTAACTTTTTGTTTTTTGGAAGCCATAACCAACTATATTAGTTAAATAAATGCAATCATTGACATTGAAGTTGATCTAATTACTAAACTAGTTTCTTATATAGATTAGTAGCAATATCCATATAATGATGGAAACAAATAAATTTAAAATGAATATTGCAAGCTAGTCACCATATAGAGATGCAAGCTTATGAATCTTATTGAGATAGGATCCTAAAATTTAGAAATATGAATATTTCATTATTTGTTTGCAACTTTATCAAAATCATATATTTGAAGTTTGTAGGACTTCAAAAAGATCATCCTTGTGATATTGGGATTTGCTAGGGTTGTCATTGTTCATTAAGATTTGGTGGGCAAGTGTTAAATTTACATGCAGCAGCGAGAGCCATTCTCTTGAAGGATGGCTAAGACCCTAGACGAGATCTAGGGCACCCAGTGCACTCCTGGGATATGTGGTCTGGGACATATATTGATAAAGACCCTAGGTTAGTAACCAGGG
>ML781939.1:716877-817368 GCA_009831015.1 Picea engelmannii
AAGGCTACTGCCAGGTATGTCTCTAACTCTGCTTCTAGATCAGATCTGAGTTTTAGGTCTTGTTTGACATTTGTGCCACAGTCATATAGAAAAGAAGTTTTGTTTCATCAGCTGTTACACTTGAAAAGGTTTTCAATACTTTTTCTTCAGCTTTGAAATATAAATCTGCTGTTATAATTGGAAGAATTTGCATCTCTGTTTTGATCTAAGAATCCATTTAATTCTGTTGCAAAGCTACTGTTACAAATCTGCTGTTACATGTTTGATATCTAAGTTGTGTTTATCATTGGTTGAATTTACTGTTAGAATATTTGTATAGATCTCTGCTGCCTTATATGCTGTTCTGTACTTCAGATCTAAAGGAGTTTTGTTTTAATTTTTAAAAGAGACTGCTGTTTTATTCTTACCCTAAAATCTAACAGCAAGGAAATTAGAATAATTGTCTATGAGAAAACATTGACATTGTTGTTAGATATTATAATCCTAAAATACTTAGTATAATATTATTTTATAGTCTAGAAAAGAGTCACTTCTTAGAAGCAACAACATAGGAAATTGTTTGAATCTTTATTTAATGTACATGGACACTTGTCATACTCGCATGATTATGTGATAAGATGTCCATAACAAAAATTAGTTTAGAATTAGTATGATGAGCTTATTTAAGCTCTCATTTTCTCATGAGAGAGCAATGTTGAGATTGTAAGCTCTTGCATTAATCATGTAATTTTTTTCCTTCTTTAATAAAATTTGTGTCTGAGGACACTTCTGCCATCATTGTGGTATCAGAGTGAGGTCGTGGGTTCGAAATTTACTCGGGTAAAGTTGAGGGGGAGATTGTTGGCATAATGTTCAATCCTCCCCGTGAGTTTAGCGACATGGTCTAATAGCCTCTCGACAGGTCCTTAACTGGGATGGTAGCGGATTTACACCATGCATGCCTTTTGGATCTAATGGCCAACTCAACTTCCCACTTTTAAGAAGGAGAATGCAAGATGTGAAGCTTGCATTTACGAGAAACAAAATACAGAGACATTTCCAACAGGTTCATGGCGTGCAAACAGATGTTTGCAACTAGTGCATAGCAACCTTTGTGGACCTATGGAGACTTCTCTAGCTGGTTGCAAATATTTTTTTCTTTTCATTGATGATTTTAGTTGTATGACTTGGGTACATTTTTTGAAAGATAAATCATAAAATTTCGAAAAGTTTAATATTTTTCGACGTCTGGTTGAAAAAGAGACTACAAAAAAGATCGACACATTGAGGATCGATAATGGAGGGGAATTCACTTCCAATGAATTCCAAAATTATTGCAAAGACAAGTGAATCAAAAGGCAATTTACAAACTAATACACTTCACAACATAATGGAGTCTCAGAACAAATGAATCGAACTTTGCTAGGAATGGCGAAATCTATGTTAAATTCCAAAGGTTTAAGTCCCTCTTATTGGGTTGAAGCAGTACATATTGTTGTCTACTTGAGGAACATATCTCCCACTGCTTCTTTGGATGGCATCACACCATATGAAGAATGGTATGGTTTCAAACCTAGAATTAAACATCTTCGAGTTTTCGGTTCAGTGTGCTATGCTTTAGTTCCCAAAGAAAAATGAACTAAACTAGACTCACAAAGTTTAAAGTGTATATTGATTGGATATTCCGATGAAAAGAAGGGATATCATGTTTTATCAAATGGAAAATTTATTGTAAGTCGAGATGTCATTTTCAACAAAATAGAGAACAGAAATGTTGCAGAGATTGAATTCTTTCTAGAAAAGTTGGAAAAACAAGTGGACAAAGAGAAAAACAAAATGTCAAATCAACCAAGTAAATAATGTTGGTTTGAATTAGATTGAACTTCCTCTGAAAACGACAATTCTTCATCAAGTTTGTTTGATACTTCTTCAAAAAGTTCATCTGAATCTTCATCAAACAGTTCCTCTGATAATGAAACTCCACCTCAAGATAATTCAGAGCAAAGAAGAGTTTATGCTTTTATCAATCCTATTTATAATAATGGTGACATTTCAAATCCTCAGTCTAGTCGACATCAACTGCCCAAATGGGCTATTCAACTTTTGAAAGATGTCAGGACTGATGAACAAAATAAAACAGGGCCACGAAGTTCAACCAGGGAAGACAAACATTTTGCCTTCGTAACAAATGATTTAACTGGGCCCTTAACTTTCAAAGAGGCAATAAAACATGAAGAATGGAAAAAAGCAATGATTGATGAATATCAATCAGTGATGGAAAATAATACTTGGAAACTTGTTGATTGTCATCAATATGTTAAACCCATCGAATGCAAATGGGTTTACAGAATCAAGTCTAAGCCAGGCGTAAAGATAAACAAGTATAAAGCAAGACTTGTAGCCAAGGGTTTTGCACAACAAGAAGGGATTGACTATGAAGAAACTTTTGCGCCTACAACAAAGTGGAACACAATCAGAATAGTAATTGCTTTGTTAGCTCAAAAAGGATGGAAAGTACATCAAATGGATGTTAAAAGTGCCTTCCTAAATGGAGATTTGTAGGAAGAAGTCTATATGACTCAACCTCCTGATTTTGAGCTCGAAGGACAGGAACAAAAAGTTTGTAAGTTAATCAAGGTGTTGTATGGATTGAAACAAGCTCCCAGAGATTTGTTGATGATTGCAGCTTCATGAGACATTCTCCAGATCGTTCTCCTCTGGACTGAGTTGAGACGTCTGTGAGAGAGCCCATGTGATGGGTGTGTCATACTCCTTTGGACTGAGTTGAGATGACGTGTGGTCTCCTGTCGTGCTCCTCTGGACTGAGTTGAGACGACTTGAGATGGTCTCCTATCAGACTCATATGGACTTAGTTGAGTTGACTTGAGATGGTTCTCCAAATGGTACTCCTATGGACTTAGTTGAATTAATCTATTGAGAATGACATCCCTGTGGGTGAGCACAGGTGGACGTGTCCCTAATGGCTGAGCACTAGAGGATGTGTGGATACCTTGCTATATTGTCTGAGAGTAAGATTTGTTGTAACCCTAATTTGTGTTGTAAAGGGTACAAGTCGACCCCACCATGTAAAAGATAATATTGTGTAAAGATTAATTATATTATTCGGTTGAACAAGTCGGCCCTATTGTGCCAATGGACACATCCTTTAGATGTGTTGGGTCTTGTATAAATAGGAGTAGATCCCCATTGTGGATCACTCACTCACACACTTGTAACATTCTCTCAAGACAAGTTGTACGGTTGAAGTGCGCACTTCTCTTAGGAGCAAGTTTCTAGATCAAGGAGCACCCTCTTGTGTGCTCTAAGGTTCATGGTGTGGGGGATCTTCTCTTGACTCTATAGCAAAGGATTGTTGGGTATTTCCCTTGATTGAGAAGGGTATTCCCAGGATAAACTCTTGTGTTCTTGTGCATGGTTATTCTTCTTGTGATCTTGGTTACTGCAGCTATTGAATATTGTATTGTTGCATTGTTTATGGTTCAAGTTCATGCTAAATTGAAATAAACTAAATGTGCTTGAGCTAAGCATTAAAAATTAAACATGGTATCAGAGCAGAGTTCCTGAAGAGCCATTGCACAAGCCATTAAAGAGCCAGTCGTCACCCTCTTGCTGCAACTGCAAAACCGACCCCCCTTGTCAAGCTAATTTCAGCACCTTCCACTTGAACGTTGGGCCTAATTTTTGCATAGGTGTGTATGGCCTCCTTCAGCACACCTCCTACAACTCTCAGATTGCAAATCAGAGAAGTTTTTGATTTTTGGACCCTAGGGTTTCTAGGGCTTCTGCAAAATTTCAGCCTCTAGGGTTTCTGCAGTTCATTGAAGGATTTTTGCAGCTCACTAGGGTTCTTCTGACTTTCTAAAGGCTTATTGTTGACAGTCATAAGTCCAAGGAAACATAGGGTTTCTAGCCCAGTCTAAACATTAGGTCTCCTACCCTAGCCGTTAGGGTTTGTGAAGAATTTGCAAGCCATGAGGAACAAAACTTTGGTGGAAGATAGGCTTGATGGATCAAGCAACTTCAGCTCCTGGAAATCAAGACTACAAATCATTCTGGAAGAGGATGACCTATTGAGTTTGATAGAAAAGACTCTACCAGAAACAACAATCGATGAAGAGAAGGCTGATTGGAAGGCAGACGATGTCAAAGCAAGGAAGATAATCATCTATTCAGTAAGAAATCATCTACTACCTCGTATTGCTACCTTGAAGACAGCAAATGAGATGTATGATGCATTGAAGAAGATGTTTGAGAGCAACAATGAGACGAACAAAGTTCGCTCACACAAAGAATTATCCAAAATACTTGGAATATAACAAAGTAATCCATATAGGACTGTAAATAATAAATGAATAGTAAGATATAAGATAAGATGATATACAATTGAGAATGAGGGCTCGCTTATATACCCACGCAGGGGTGCCCTTACCAATAGTCATGTCATTTGAGACATGTCCTTTCATTATTAATAGTTTATTATTTATTAATTAATTATTATGTTATGAATATCTATTTATATATATTTATGTTCATAACATTGCCTTCCCCTTAAAAATGCTTTGTCCTCAAAGCATACTTTATGGAAGACTTATCTCTTGCTCTAGATTGTAATTATTGTCTCTTGCTTCTTCATTATTGAGTTAGTAATCGTTGAGGACTTGAGACAATAGGATCTTCTGAGCGCTGAGCAAAACTGTCGAATTGTAAAGGAGTCTGGCCACACTAATTCGATCTTCTGCGTGTTTGGGTTTTTATAGGGTTCTTGGAAAGAACTTGATACATTTCTACTCTCATGATAGCTCTTATCTTGACCCTCACTTGTAGTGGAAGTAATATTCTTTGACATAGTGGCTATTTGTTTCTGTTGATACATTGATTGACTGAAGTATCGGTTTTTGTGATTAGGATGTCGATAAGGAATCCTTGCAACTTGAGCCTTATTTCTTATACTTGCATCTTTTTCGTGATTAACTTTTGGATTTGAGTCTTCTTCATATCTATGGCTTGTTTGTACCTCGACATTTGAAAACTTCTTTACATCAACTAGATTTGCATCCATTGCTTCTTGTCTTTTAACTTTAAGATTTTAACTAGTAAATTTTGATTATGATTGTTTAATCGTAATATTTCTTCATCTCGTTCTAGTAAGTCTTGGTCCATTTTTTGTCTTTCGGTCTTTAGTTCTTCATTTTGTGCAATGAGTTCCCGAATACGCTCTTTGAAGTAATGATTATCTTTCTGTGTTAACCCATTAAAATATTTTTCCTTCTCAATTTCAAACTGTAATTTTTTATTGTTGGCTTTATAATGTCCTAGTTCTCCTTCCAATATCCGTGATTGTATTTCTGAATTATCTTATCTTGACATTGTTCCACAATAAATGATTTTTAAATGTTTCTTCAATTCTTTTTAGAAGAAAACTTTTTCCTTATACTCCTTTTGTATAAATTGAGATTGTTTTAGAATTTTTTTTTTTTTTTTTCAAATTAACTAAATATAAAGGATTTTAACTTTTATTATTATTATTATTATATATATATATATATATAAACTAAACCTTAATAGTCCCTTTTGAACCCTCAATAAAAAGTGCACAAAATGGACATTTATAATCTCTCGTATATAACTTATGTCTTTGACTTTTTTTTAATTCTTTTAATCTTCTCCCTTAATATATTTTGATTTCAAGAATGTATTGGTGAATTTAAAAATAAAGTTTGCCTTTGTATTTTTTTTATTTTAATTTCTTTTTATACTTCTTGCTTCAATTTTAATAATTTTTTTAAATCTCCTTTTTCTTTTTATATTTCTTGCTTCACTTTTAATAATTTCTTTAAATCTCCTTTATATATTTTGAATGGCTTTTAAGTTCCACTAATATATAATATTTTATTATTGTTTTGTCTTTTTAAGACTATACTTTATTATTGTTTTTTTTGTCTTTTTAAGATTCCATGTGGTAAGTACACCAAGAAGGCATTAATTTCTTTATATCTCCTTTATATATTTGAATGGTCTTTAAGTTCCACTAATATATAATATTTTATTATTGTTTTTGTCTTTTTAAGACTATACTTTATTATTGTTTTTTTTGTCTTTTTAAAATTCCACGTGGTAAGTACACCAAGAAGGCATTCATTTCTTTATATCTCCTTTATATATTTTGAATGGTCTTTAAGTTCCACTAATATATAATACTTTATTATTGTTTTTGTCTTTTTAAGACTCCACGTAGTAAGTACACCAAAAAGGCATTCTCCAATGCTTATTCTTTGGTAATTATTCCTTGTCAATGATATTTGACCAAATGAAACGAACCAACTAAATATAATTTTTTTTTAAGTACACCAAAAAGGCATTCTCCAATGCTTATTCTTTGGTAATTATTCCTTGTCAATGATATTTGACCAAATGAAATGAACCAACTAAATATAATTTTTTTTTATGGATACTCGTTGGTATGATCGATCAAGGGTAGCGTATGAAAATGCAAAGATTGTACGGACTAATGCGTACGGACTTTAGAGAAATCATAAGGTAGTTTGATTAATGAACTATTGATTTGTACGGCTGACTCCAAATGGTCATTGTACAGGCACGACTCTACGCACAGACACGGTGTAACAATTTAATCAAATGCATGGCAAAAACTGTATGGACACAATTTAAACCGCACGACCGAGTCAAATGTCCAATTGTACAGAAATTGGCGGCTCAATTGTACGGTTGCATGCTGATGACTGTACGGATTACAGCAGGTTGAATTGGCAGCTGTATGGTGGATGTGGAACAGAATTTCTTCTTTCTTTTGAATAATTTTATTATTCTTTTCCCAGTTTCTCTTCTGAATTTTGCAATTAATTCAAGTCTGTACGGACTGCTGGTAAATGTATTGATGACAGAGAATTCTTCTCTGTATTTTTAATGTTCTAGCGGTGGAATGACAAACCTAATCTGGTTCAGATGTTCTTTTGAATGTGCAGTAGACTGAATTTTTTTTCAACAAAATTTCTGGGCTTTAAAATTTTCAGCAGATTACTTTTTCTCCTCTTTTTTTTTATAATTTTTTTTTGTAGGTTCTTTTTATAACAGAATTTCTGATATATGTATTGTTTTTTATTTCTTGGCAGCAAAATGTTCTTCAACAAAATCCTGAGTTTTATATGGCCAAAAGCCTGAATTGGTCAAAGACCGAAGTTCCTAAAAACTTTGAAAATTTGAATGGCCAAAGGCCTGGTTGGTGGTCAAAGACCAAATTTCTCAGAGAACTCTGAAACGATGGGGTTGGCTAAAAGCCGGTTCAAACAAGGTCTGATAAAGAGAGTGGCCAAAGCCCAGGATCAGAAAAACACAGCTCTGATACCAAATGAGACGAACAAAGTTCGCTCACACAAGAATTATCCAAAATACTTGGAATATAACAAAGTAATCCATATAGGACTGTAAATAATAAAAGAATAGTAAGATATAAGATAAGATGATATACAATTGAGAATGAGGGCTCGCTTATATACCCACGCAGGGGTGCCCTTACCAATAGTCATGTCATTTGAGACGTCCTTTCATTATTAATAGTTTATTATTTATTAATTAATTATTATGTTATGAATATCTATTTATATATATATTTATGTTCATAACAAACAACACAAACAAAGCTCTTACATTGAAGCACCGACTTCAAAATATGAAGATGACGAAAACCGACACAATTGTTACTTTCTTCATGAAGATTCAGAGATCAGAGATCAACTAGGTGCCATTGGAAAAACAACAACAGACAGAAAACTTGTCATGATTACTCTCAATGCTCTTCCAAGACATTGGGAACCATTTCTTCAAAGTATCAGTGGAAGAGCAGATTTACCTGAATTTGATCATCTATGGATAGACTGTAGTTGGGAGGAAACCAGATGGATAGCCAAAGGAGTGCAAGACTCCCATCATGATGACAATCAAGCCCTTGCCTCTCATGCAAAGAGAGAAATAAGAAATAGAAGAAGTTTCAACAAAGCATTCAAAGACAAGAAAACTACAGCAGTTTCAAGTCATGAACATAGAAAAGACATTTCAAGGATTCAATGTTTCAGATGTGACAAGTATGGACACATTGCTAGAAATTGTCCTACCAGGAAGAAAGGAAGACAACATGCATCCACTGCAGATGTCGATTCAAAACCACATCATAGAGATGAAGACATAAAAGATGAGGCATTCTTCTTCATATCTCATCTTTCTCAAGAAGACCAAAAGCAAGATTGAGAATGATTGTAGACTAAGGTAAGTTTTTGTACTACATTCCTTATTTGATTTCATTACTTTGCAGTTGCTTGCATTTTGATAATGAAGGGTATTATCCCTGGTATGGGAGCCCTCATGACTTGGACCATTATTGCTAGTACAGGAGTCCAAATTTTCTTGGTTGGTTATTATCCTAGTATTGGAGGCCATTTTGATTATTATCCCTATGGGAGGTCATCTTGGTTATTATACTAGTACGGGAGGCCAACTTAGTACTGTAGAGGTAGTAGAGGACTTGAGAAGACACGGGATGTCTCCAGGATAGCAACACAGGAAAAGGATAATGTCACAATTTCCTCCAGGACAAATGTTTATCCTTCAGACTTCAGAGGGAGTCAAACAAAGTGAGAAGAAGGAAGAGACAGTACCTTCTCCCCCTTCAACAATTTAGAGGGAGACAGTTACCGATCCAGTTGATTCCGTAGCTCCAGTTGATGTTCCCAGAGACATTGCAGTAGGCCATAAGAGGCCTGCTTGGGCTTGACAGAAACTGCAGGAGGCAGAGGGACATGCAGCTCCTCGTGGCACATTCCGAGAGAAAAAGAGACCAGAGAGATTTTCGAGCTATGTCTCATCCATGAGCCACATCATTGATACTAAGCTTTCTTGTCATGGAGAAGCAGCAGGTCAGCAGGTTTGGCAAGATGTCATGATAGAAGAGTATCAGTCCATCATGAAGAATGATGTGTGGGATATTGTTCCGAGACCAGAAGGGAAGTCTGTAGTGACTTCCAAGTGGATCTATAAGATCAAACATGCAGCTGATGGAAGTGTCGAGAAGTACAAAAGGAGTTTGTGGCTAGAGGATTCTCTCAGGTGGAGGGAATAGATTATAAGGAGACGTTTGCTCATGTTGCCCGATACACTTCCATCCGTATGATTATTACCCTAGCTGCATCCATGGGTTGGAGACTACATCAGATGGATGTGAAGACATCCTTTCTCAATGGTGAGATTGAGGAAGAAGTTTACATCGAGCAGCCAGATGGATTCGTGAAACATGAGAAAGAGTCTCATGTATGCAGGTTGAAGAAAGCCCTGTATGGACTAAAGCAGGAACCTTGTGCTTGGTATGAGAAGATTGATGGATACTTGATGAGTTTGAGCTTCAACAAGAGTGTTGTTGATCCCAACCTATACTACCATATTGTTGGTGACGAGTGCCTGATTTTGGTCCTATACATTGATGACTTATTCCTCACCGATTCAAAAAGTAGTGTGCATTGACTTTTGAATTCGAGATGGAGGACCTTGGTATGATGCACTACTTCTTGGGACTAGAAGTATGGCAGAGGACTGATGAGATTTCCTCGAGTCAAAGAAAATATACAGTGGAGATATTGAAGAAATTCGAGATGATGGACTGCAAATACATGCCTATACCAATGGTGATGAATTTGAAGAAAATGAGCGTGGCTTCTACTGATTCAGGAGAGATTGATCCACATATTTACAGACAGATGATTGGATCATTAATGTATCTGGTTAACACCAGACCTGATATATGCTATGCAGTGTGTGTACTTAGTCAGTTTATGAATCAGTTGAGACAGACACATTGGATAACAACGAAGCATGTATTGAGATATCTACGAGGCACAGTTGATTATGGCATGAGATATGCCTCCAGTGTAGACATGAGATTGCAGGGATATGCCGATGCAGATTTCGCAGGGAGCGCAGTGGATCGGAAGAGCACATTCAGTTGTTGCTTTACTTTGGGATCTGCCATGGTTTCCTGGTGCAGCAGGAAACAGACTTTTGTGGCTTTGAGTACCAAAGAAGCAGAGTATATTGCATTATGTGTGGCCGTCCGCGAAGTAGTGTAGCTTTACAAGCTCCTTGCAGACTTATTTGGACATGAGATGGATTCCACTATTATCCATTGCGATAACCAGAGTTGTGTGAAGCTCTCCGAGAATCCTGTGTTTCACAATAAATCGAAACACATTGAGATCAAATACCATTATATTAGAGATATGGTGCAGAGGAAAGAAGTACATGTGCAGTACCTTTTTACACACGAGCAAGTTGCAGATATCTTCACCAAACCGCTTGCCAAGACGAAGTTCGAGTACTTTCGTGAGAGACTTGCCCTAGTGGAGAATGCCTCCCTAGCTGACATGACACATTCTCCAGATCGTTCTCCTCTGGACTAAGTTGAGACATCTGTGAGAGAGCCCATGTGATGGGTGTGTCATACTCCTCTGGACTGAGTTGAGATGATGTGTGGTCTCCTGTCGTGCTCCTCTGGACTTAGTTGAGACAACTTGAGATGGTCTCCTGTCAGACTCTTATGGACTTAGTTGAGTCGACTTGAGATGGTTCTCCAAATGGTACTCCTATGGACTTAATTGAGTTAATCTATTGAGAATGACGTCCCTGTGGGTGAGCACAGATGGACGTGTCCCTAGTGGATGAGCACTAGAGGATGTGTGGATACCTTGCTATATTGTCTGAGAGTAAGATTTGTTGTAACCCTAATTTGTGTTGTAAAGGGTACAAGTCGGCCCCACCATGTAAAAGATAATCAATATTGTGTAAAGAATAATTATATTATTCAATTGAACAGGTCGGCCCTATTGTGCCAATAGACACATCCTTTTGATGTGTTGGGTCTAGTATAAATAGGAGTAGATCCCCATTGTGGATCTCACTCACTCACACACTTGTAACATTCTCTCAAGACAAGTTGTACGACTGAAGTGCGCACTTCTCTTAGGCGCAAGTTTCTAGGTCAAGGAGAACTCTCTTGTGTGCTCTAAGGTTCATGATGTGGGGGGTATTCTCTTGACTCTATAGAAAAGGATTGTTGGATTTTTCCCTTGATTGAGAAGGGTTTTCCCAGGATAAACTCTTGTGTTCTTGTGCATGGTTATTCTTCTTGTGATCTTGGTTACTGCAGGTATTGTATATTGTATTGTTGGATTGTTTATGGTTCAAGTTCATGCTAAATTGAAACAAACTACATGTGCTTGAGCTAAGCATTAAAAATTAAACGTGGTATCGGAGCAGAGTTCCTGAAGAGCCATTGCACAAGCCATTAGGGAGCCAGTCGTCACCCTCTTGCTGTAACTGCAAAAACGACCCCCCTTGTCAAGCTAGTTTCAACACCTTCCACTTGAATGTTGGGCCTAATTTTTACATTGGAGTGTACATCCTCCTTCAACCCACCTCCTACAACTCTCAGATTGCAAATCAGAGAAGTTTTGATTTTTGGCCCCTAGGGTTTCTATGGTTTCTACAGAATTTCGGCCTCTAGGGTTTCTACAGCTCACCGGGGTTCTTCTGACTTTCTAAAGGCTTATTGTTGGCAGCCATAAGTCCAACGAAACCTAGGGGTTCTAGCCCAATCTAGACGTTGGGTCTCATATCCTACCCATTAGGGTTTGTCAAGAATTTGCGAGCCATGAGGAACAGAACTTTGGTGGAAGATAGGCTTGATGGATCAAGCAACTTCAGCTCCTGGAAATCAAGACTAAAAATCACTTTGGAAGAGGATGACCTATTGAGGTTGATAGAAAAGGCTCTACCAGAAACAACAACTGATGAAGAGAAGGCCGATTGGAAGGCAGACAATGTCAAAGCAAGGAAGATAATCATCTATTCAGTAAGAGATCATCTACTACCTCGTATTGCTACCTTGAAGACAACTTATGAGATGTATGATGCATTGAAGATGTTTGAGAGCAACAACACTAACTGTTGATTAAGGTTGGTTGTCATTGATGTCAACCCTTGAAGAAAGCCCGATAGCACAAAAGTTTGGGTAATGGACCCAAGTTTGTTTGATGTAAAGATGACTCATTATTGTCTTGTCATGGTTGATAAGAAGTACAGATGGATGAACTCCAAAGTGGTCCCCTTATGGTGAAATCCCTCATGGGAAGACGCTTTACGGATTGAGTTATCCTAGAAGTATGGTTAGAGAACCCATGCTTAATTGTGGAATAATGAGATGAAGGACAGTGAATTTATCAGTGAAACTATCCTATATGCATAGTGCTTATCATACCATTTCCGATGGTATGTGGAACGTCACATAACTCCTCACGGTTAGAGAGTTATGACCATATGAAATTGGAGAACCCTCATGAGTCTTATAGAAGCCCCCAAGAGTCAAAGTGTCTTGCAAAAGAAATTATTTTAAATGGAGAAGCCCTAAAATAAGGAAAGTGTAAGGCTACATGAAGATATAAATAAGAGGCAAAGCTCACTCATTAAGGACACACTTGTACATATTGAATATCTATTTTTTCTTATGTAAAGATTCTCGTAAATACTTGTGGATACATCTGAAGTGACGAACATCTAAGGTAGCACGAAGGGTTGACGACGAAATTCTCGGATTTACAGAAAACCCTATCTTCTGAGGCATATGCGGTTGTCTGTGTATAGGGTGCGTACAGTATGCAGGTTGTCTGTGTATAGGGAGCGTACGTACACGGGTTGGCTATGTACAGGGTGAGTACATGTTGGTAAAGCCATGGAAACTCGAGAAGATGAAGATGTAGAGGTTCTAGATTCTGAGATCAAGCTCCCAGGAAGGTCTAAAGTGCTCAGATACATCAAATCCATCCATTGGTTCAAAAGGTATGTCTTATTTCTATGAATAGTTGGATTTTGATGTATGCATGAGGAATGGCAATGGAGATTTGAGGATTCTCCCTAGAGAGACTAGCAGCTACATGGAATCTTTTGCATAAGTCAGATCTACTAAAATACAGTGTTGTTATATTCATCATTGATACTTCCTGTTGAGGCACATCTTGTATTTCTTGGCATATGGCTAAAGGTTTGTATGGTACATGGTTGAGATCTTGTATTTGTTGATGTATTGAGAGCCTGAATATCAGAAAGGGTTTGATGACTAAGATCATGTGAAGGAAAGTATACTTGTTCGTGATTTCACACACCCATATGGCACATGACTAGAGAGACATATTTGTATTGAGTAAATGTTATGTATGAGAATGCATGCGCAGGGTACAATTATAGTCTGGATATAGTGACAGGATACAGATCTATGTGAAAGAAGTTACAGAGGGTCAGAAGTTTTCAAGTGAAAGGAAACCCTAGTTCCAGAAGGCATACGCAGGCTGCATAACAAATAGGGCACGTACATACGCAGGCTGCATAACAGATAGGGCGTGTACATATGCGGGCTGCAACACTACAAGTCGCATAACTATTGTATTTTTGTAGATACATGTTCAGTTCAAGTATAGATTGATTACAGGGCAGTTGTACAGATTGGATACAGGTCAGTGGTACAGGTTGATACAATTGTACAACAGTATATCTCACAGTGACAGGTTGACAGTGGTTCCATCATTCTACTTATACTTCAGGGCGGTTGGACGGGGCAAGGACAGGTGATTGTAGCCACCTTCCAGTTGTAGTGGGAGAACATAGGGGGTTATAGCCTCCTTCTGGTTGTAGCCAGAGAATTGGGGAGTTGGAGCTTCCCTCAGGTTGTAGCCTGAGAAACTAGGGGGTTGGAGCCTCCTTCCAGTTGCAGCTGGAAAACAAAAGAAGTTGGTGCTTCCAATGAATGTAATTCTTCAAGACATATAAGAAAAAACATTATGTGGTTTTCTCCCGATTTGGGTTTCCACGTAAAACACTGGTGCACTGTGTATGTGTGTGATTGTTCATTTCTTATTGCTCATTATTGGATAATAATTCTACATTGATATAACACTTGGATTATTTGGAGAAAAAGGATTATAATTACACTATCACTGATTCACCCCCCTCTCAGTAATCCAACACTAACAGAGCTCTTACATTGAAGCACCAGCTTCAAAATATCAAGATGACGAAAGCTAACACCATTGTTACTTTCTTCATGAAGATTTCAGAGATCAAAGATCCGCTAGGTGTCATTGGAGAAACAACAACAAACAGAAAACTTGTCATGATTACTCTCAATGCTCTTCCAAGACATTGGGAACCATTTCTTAAAGTATCAGTGGAAGAGAAGATTTACCTGAATTTGATCGTCTATGGACAGACAACACTCAGGAGGAAAGCAAACCGATAGCCAGAGGAGTGCAAGACTCCCATCATGATGACAATCAAACCCTTGCCTCTCATGCAAAGAGAGAAATAAGAAATAGAAGAAGTTTCAGCAAGCATTCAAAGACAAGAAAACTTCAGCAGTTTCAGGTCATGAACATAGAAAAGACATTTCAAGGATTCAATGTTTCAGATGTGACAAGTATGGACACGTTGCGAGAAATTGTCCTACTAGGAAGAAAGGAAGACAACATGCATCCACTGCAGATGTCAATTTAGAACCACATCAAAGAGATGCAGACATAAAAGATGAGGCATTCTTCTTCATATCTCATCTTTCTCAGGAGGACCAAAAGCAAGATTGAGCATGATTGTAGACTAAGGTAAGTTTTTGTACTACATTCCTTATTTGATTTCATCATTACTCTGTAGTTGCTTGCATTTTGATAATGAAGGGTATTATCCCTGGTATGGGAGCCCACATGACTTGGACCATTATCCCTGGTACAGGAATCCAAATTTTCTTGGTTGGCTATTATCCTAATACAGGAGGCCATTTTGATTATTATCCCTATGGGAGGTCATCTTGGTTATTAAGCTACAACGGGAGGCCAACTTAGTACTGTAGAGGGAGTAGAGGACCTGAGAAGACATGGGATGTCTCCAGGATAGCAACACAGGAAAAGGATGATGTCACAATTTCCCCCAAGACAAATGTTTATCCTTCAGACTTCAGAGGGAGTCAAACTAAGTGAGAAGAAGTAAGCGACAGTACCTTCTCCCCCTTCATCAGTTCAGAGGGAGACAGTTATTGATCCAGTTGATCCTGTAGCTCCAGTTGATGTTCCCATAGACATTGCAGTAGGCCATAAGAGGCCTGCTTGGGCTCGACAGACTCTACAAGAGGCAGAGGGACATGCAACTCCTCGTGGCACATTCTGAGAGAGTAGGAGACCACAGAGATTTTCGAGCTATGTCTCAGCCATGAGCCACAGCATTGATACTGAGCCTTCTTGTCATGGAGAAGCAAGCAAGTCAACAGGTTTGGCAAGATGCCATGACAGAAGAGTACCAGTCCATCATGAAGAATGATGTGTGGGATATTGTTCCGAGACCGGAAGGGAAGTCTGTAGTGACTTCCAAGTGGATCTATAAGATCAAACATGCAGCTGATGGAAGTGTCGAGAAGTACAAGGCGAGATTTGTGGCTAGAGGATTCTCTCAGGTGGAGGGAATAGATTATGAGGAGACGTTTGCTCCTGTTACCCGATACACTTCCATCCGTACGATTATTGCCCTAGTTGCATCCATGGGTTGGAGACTACAACAGATGGATGTGAAGACAACCTTTCTCAATGGTGAGATTGAGGAAGAAGTTTGCATCGAGCAGCCAGATGGATTCGTGACACATGAGAAGGAGTCTCATGTATGCAAGTTGAAGAAAGCCCTGTATGGACTAAGGCAGGCACCTCGTGCTTGGTATGAGAAGATTGATGGATACTTGATGAGTTTGGGCTTCAACAAGAGTGTTGTTGATCCCAACCTATACTACCATATTGTTGGTGGCGAGTGCCTGATTTTGGTCCTATACGTTGATGACTTATTCCTCACTGGTTCAGAAAGTCTTATTGTTGAATGCAAGCGTGCAATGACTTTTGAATTCGAGATGAAGGACCGTGGTATGATGCACTACTTCTTGGGACTAGAAGTATGGTAGAGGACTGATGAGATTTTCCCGAGTCAAGGAAAATATACAGTGGAGATATTGAAGAAATTTGGGATGATGGACTGTAAATCCATGCCTACACCGATGGTGATGAATTTAAAAAAAATGAACGAGACTTCTACTGATTCAGGAGAGATTGATCCACATCTTTACAGACATTGGATCATTAATGTATCTGGTTAACACCGGACCTAATATATGCTATGCAGTGAGTGTAGTTAGTGGGTTTATGAGTCAGCCGAGACAGACACACTGGATAGCAGCGAAGCATGTGTTGAGATATCTACGAGGCACAGTTTATTATGGCCTGAGATATGCCTCCGGTGTAGACATGATATTGCAGGGATATGCCGATGCAGATTGGGAAGGGAGCGTAGTGGACCGGAAGAGCACATCTGGTTGTTGTTTTACTTTGGGATCTGCCATGGTTTCCTGGTGTAGCAGGAAACAAACTTCTGTGGCTTTGAGTACTGCAGAAGCAGAGTATATTGCATTATATGTGGCAATCCGCGAAGCAGTGTGGCTTCGCAAGCTCCTTGCAGACTTATTTGGACATGAGATGGATTCCACCGTTATCCATTACGATAACCAGAGTTGTGTGAAGCTCTCCAAGAATCCTGTGTTTCACGATAAATCGAAACACATTAAGATCAAATACCATTATATCAGAGATATGGTGTAGAGGAACGAAGTACATGTGAAGTACCTTTCTACACACGAGCAAGTTGTAGATATCTTCACCAAACCGCTTGCTAGGACGAAGTTCGAGTACTTCCGTGAGAGACTTGGCCTAGTGGAGAATGCCTAGCTAGCTGAGAGGAGTGTTGATTATTGCAACTACATGAGACATTCTCCAGATCGTTCTCCTCTGGACTGAGTTGAGACATCTGTGAGAGAGCCCATGTAATGGGTGTGTCATACTCTTCTGGACTGAGTTGAGATGACGTGTGGTCTCCTGTCGAGCTCCTCTGGACTTAGTTGAGACGACTTGAGATGGTCTCCTGTCAGACTCCTATGGACTTAATTGAGTTGACTTGAGATGGTTCTCTAGATGGTACTCCTATGGACTTAGTTGAGTTAATCTGTTGAGAATGACGTCTGTGTGGGTGGGCACAGGTGGACGTGTCCCTAGTGGCTAAGCATTAGAGGATGTGTGGATCCCTTGCTATATTCTTTGAGAGTAAGATTTATTGTAACCCTAATTTGTGTTGTAAAGGGTACAAGTCGGCCCCACCATGTAAAAGATAATTAATATTGTGTAAAGATTAATTATATTATTCAATTGAACAAGTCGACCCTATTGTGCCAATAGACACATCCTTTTGATGTGCTAGGTCTTGTATAAATAGGAGTAGATCCCCATTGTGGATCTCACTCACTCACACACTTGTAACAATCTCTCAAGACAAGTTGTATGACTAAAGTGCGCACTTCTCTTAGGCACAAGTTTCTAGGTCAAGGAGCACCATCTTGTGTGCTCTAAGGTTCATGGTGTGGGGGATCTTCTCTTGACTCTATAGCAAAGGATTGTTGGGTTTTTCCCTTGATTGAGAAGGGTTTTCCCAGGATAAACTCTTGTGTTCTTGTGCATGGTTATTCTTCTTGTGATCTTGGTTATTGCAGCTATTATATATTGTATTGTTGCATTGTTTATGGTTCAAGTTCATGCTAAATTGAAATAAACTACATGTGCTTGAGCTAAGCATTAAAAATTAAACAAGACTGGTATACTAAAATGGACGATTACCTTCACAAAGTTGGATTTAAGCGAAGGGAAACTATTGTCAAGAATTGTTATTGTAATTGGAGCTTTGCTCTAGGAGGTTTCCCCCTTGAAGAGGCAAGTGAACATAGCTCTCTATACTAAAATGGACGATTACCTTCACAAAGTTGGATTTAAGCAAAGGGAAACTATTGTCAAGAATTATTAATGTAATTGGAGCTTTGCTCTAGGAGGTTTCCCCCTTGAAGAGGCAAGTGAACATAGCTCTCTATTTTTTATCATCAAGAGATATTTCTCAGGGTTTATCTATTTTCTCTTGTGTTGTTTGGTTTTGCTCTACATTTTATGTGATTGCTTTGAAGTTTTTGGGTTAAGTACATTACATTGCTCCATCTAATATCTACAAATTTTGTTCTTGTTCCTCGCGAAAGTTGTTTTAGGTAAACCATAGTTTAGAGGATTCACAGTGCCTAAAACAATTATGGTTTTAAAGCCCTAATCAGACCTTGATGAAGGCTATCCAGACTTCCTTTTCACCATACAACACCCTAACAGGTAAGATCCCTTCTTTATCTTCTGTATTCTCAACCATATTAAAATCTCCATAGATTAACCAAGGAACATTTAGAAACTCATCAACCATCTAGTGCCAAGACTGAGCTCTCTCATCAACATTGGTGGATGCAAAAAAATTAGCTAGCCCTAATATCTAGCCATCAAGTTTCAACAAAATCCAAACAAATCTTTGTGTCGGGTCAAAGCCCCAATCAATGATAACACTAGCAAGTAGGGAGGTTTATTCAAGTAGCAACCCCACCTTTCCCATCAGAGGGATTCAAACACACACACTTAACACCTGACCAAATAACACATAAGGTTGTATAAAGCAAAAATCCAATAGTTTTGGCTTCTCTTGAACACACAATGTCCACCCCACTACTCAAAGACAAGATTTGATGTATGGTATGTTTTCTACCAAGATCACTCAAACCTCAAACATTCCATGAGGCATATTTCATCGAGAACCTACTATATTGTGCATCTCTTCCTCAATATCTCCACGACCGTTGAGAGCACCAAAGGAGTTCACACTTACAATAGGTCATGGTCATTTAAGTAGGTCGTCAACCAAATCCTTTGCCTGAGATTCAAGCAGAGGAGGCGAAGAGCATGCCATGTGAATTCCCCCCACCTTGTTGAGATGGTCCAAAAACCTATTGAACCACTTGCTTGTTGAAACAAATTAAGGCCTAAAAGGCTTTGTTGGTGCAACGTTCTTTTGATTCAAGGACTTTTGTGGCCCATTATCGTTGTCCTTACACACCACTTGAGTCCATCCACCCTCGATATTATGGCTAGCCTAGGGGCCATTTTGAGTTTGTCAGATCAACGTGTACCAGAGCCCATGTGGGTCGGCTTAGTTCATCAACGACAATCCCAAAGACGATGATCCAAACTTTTGCAATGGAAAATTTTTACAGGAGATTGATATAACAAATAGGATAACAAATAATCTTGTCACCAATCCTAATGAGCACGAACTCTTTAAGGTTCTTTGATAGATTAACCTTAAGACACCCCTAGAGTTGGGGCCTAGGGTTAAAGACCTCTTTGGTGCATGACAAATGAAACTGCCTATCGAGGAAAAAATGCATTCTAGGAATGACCATCACTACATTAGAAGACCAAAGAACTCTACCTAAACAGGGCATGACAACTAGGCTACATAATCAACCTAGAGCCTTTCATATCAAGGGGAAAAGACAACGTGAATACTTTTGCTAATCCACGGGACACTCATAAGAGCGTGGGCCTTCTCAATAAATTGGAACAAAAAAGAACTATTGGTTAGCGTGCAGGTATGGACACAATGCACCCATGTGGCTCCCAAAACTCCTTGACCCAACTACAAATGATTGTTTCTAGCAGAACATGACGAACAAAATAACCTAAGAAGATTTCCTCCCTAAAAACATTACAAAAGAATCATAGTCCATTCAGAGTAATATCAAGAGGAATTTCATTAGGGTGAGAACCAACATTACCTTGTGGTAAACCTTAGGTAGGAATTTTTGGGGCTCCTTGGCAGGTACCATTGTTGCAACCCTGAGATCCCTTAGAAATATCCAAGATTACAAGATCGTTTTCAGGTGATGGGTTTGCATTATTAGGTTCCCCAAGTGCTTTATGACGAAAGTTGTGGCCTATCAGAACCAACAAGGTTGACAATCAGTACACAAACACTCGAGTTAATACAAGGAAAGGACATCAAATTGCAATGCTTACACCCTATCACAACCCTAGCCTTCCAAGTCGATTTTGACTCTTGTAAAGGTACAAGATTGCATTAAATTGACTTTGGTATGGAACCAAAATTGATGCAATGAATGCATTTGAAGCATTTGTGTTGAAACCCATGGATGCAATAGCTTGTAAGAGGTACCCATAACCAAAAATACTAAATACACACCATGTACTAACAAGCATAAACTCAGATCCTTTGACTTGCTACACCATTCTTGTGATCACTCTTGTATATAATATATAATGTAGTGTAATACCCTAATGTTGCTTGCAAAGCTTTGCTCATATCCAAAATACAAGTGTCATGTTATTATCTTATTACGAGGATATGAGATTACTCAAGTATGTTACTATCATATTATGAGAATATGAAATTACTCAAGTATGTTATTATCTTACTATGAGAATATGAGATTATTCAAGTATGTTATTATCTTGTGGGCATTGTTTTGTCATTCAAACCATATATAATAGTTTTACACAAGTCCCCTACTTAATAATTTTGGCTTCAGTTCTTCATTTTGTTTCATTAGAGTGATATAATGTTCCCAACCCTTGGCTTTTGGAGATTAGCCTTAGCCTTAACAAATAGTTCATCTCACCGTCAAACATAGTGTAGTGGATACAATTTTTTTGATACTAAGAAATAATATCAATTACACACGTCAAAAGTTCCACCTTATTGTATGGAAATTAATTTAAAACATTGTCAAAAGTCCCACCTTGTTGTATGGAAATCGATTTAAAACATCGTCAAAAGTTCCATCTTGTTGTATGGAAATCGATTTAAAACATTGTCAAAAGTTCCATCTTGTTGTATGGAAATCGATTTAAAACATTGTTTATGCTCTTTTCATCTAAGTAGGAATGCTTCAACTTGAAGAAAACATTGCAATAGACGCTTGTTACCCCCTCTCACCTAGGGGTAACTAGAGGAAATCATTCTCCATGATCATCCACATTGCAGACATTGATCCCAAAGATGTTGATCATCATTCTCCACAGGCAATAACCCTTCAAATGCCTTGCCCCTCATCATTCTCAACTCATTCACTTGATTAGCATGGTTCATCCGATGATGGTGGTCCAACACACATGAGGTACACTAGTCATTGTTTCATATAAAGTGTTACATTTAATGCATTAGGAATTTAGGTGAGGATCAAGGGTTGAAGTCGGATAATGGATCATGATGCTTGCAAGTTATGCTTTTTGCTTTGTTTCACCACGGTGGCCATTATATATGTCCTACTCCAGTGTTCTCACTCTTGGGGAATAGGGGTACTATTGGGAGGCCTTGATAGGGTAACATACCATTCCCCTCCATACTTACAACATTCCATATATCTTTCTTTTGTTGTCCTATCTTCGGGAAATGATTGTTACATGTATACCAAAAAGGTTCGTGCCTTCAGCCTCCTATGAGAAGGGGCTAGAATGCCCAAGGTTGATGTAGCTAGTAAAAGAATGGAAAATGAAATGGGATGACAAATGACAAATCAAAAGCCAAAAGTTAGGTTGAGCTCTACCCCCTCGCTATGAGGCAATCGCCACAAGTCCTAATGCACAGAATGCATATCAAATTAAAAGGACTTAATGAATCCAAGTAAAAAAAATAATAAATGCATAAACCTAAAAAGGGTCTTGCAAAGCAATAAATTAATAATCAAAAATCAAGGATAGGGTTTGGAATACACACATTGCTGAGAAAAGGGTAACTCAAGCACCAAACACTCCCTCTACAAAGGCGCTCATGGAGATGAACCTGCTAAGGAAATAGTGAGGAATAGTTTTACGGTTACCTTCACAAGAAAAAGTGAAGTCCTAAGTTGTCCCAATAAGAGATCAAGTCCCATCCATTAATCTCGTAAAAGATCTAATGGTTGGGATCTCCTACAGGTAAGGGCCCGCATGAACCCTAAGCAAAGGTAAAAAGAAAAATACCTAGAGTCTTAGCAATAGAGATGGAGAGGAAGTGCGGTTGCTGGGAAGACAGAGGAAGACAAGCCAGTGTGGCTCTATATAACCCACAACTAGTATGATTGACTAGAGGCAGCACAACCACACAAGAATACAGAGATATAGACCGAGTAGGGCTATTGTCATCTAATGATAAGCAGAAACAACAAAGAAAAGTCGAGTTAGGGTCATATCAGGCAGGCAAAAAGAGAGACCCGACCCGTATCAGTTTAATATCAATCCGTACGAGCTATAGGGGTACGGATCCATATTGTGTTTGCCAAGACTGTAAGAAGTTTATATTTGCCTTGTATTTTTGGTTAAACAAAAATTAAATCTTCCTTATCTATCTCATCTTGTGTTATGAAGAGAGTGACAGTTTTGTTCCATACTCAATGTGTGTATTTTCCTTTTAGTTTGACATGGTATCAGAGCACAAGCTAAATGGAACAACCCTCACCAAACGAAATAGCAGAGGATCTTTGCACGGCTTGTCTCTCTTCCACCCGAACCAGTGATGTCTGGTATATAGACAGTGGAGCATCCATTCATATGACTGTGTTGATGTTTTACTTATACAACTAGCAATTACTGTTCTTCTTTATTATTACAATCATTTAGCACATTAGCTATATAAATAAGATCACTAAAAGAGAGGAAATCACAGAAACAATAGAGACACACAGATTATCTTGGGAAACCCTCATGGGGAAGAAAACCCAGCAAAAACGTCCTCAATATAGATAGACCAAAAACAAAGCAAAAGATCCTCCTCTACTCCTTCACTAGGAAAGAGTAGCGCACCACTTAACCAAGAGATAGACCAAAACCCTTCTCAACATCACACCTAGCTGCAATAGCAGTTCCTCCAAGACTTGCACACTTCTTCATAACTGCAAAGCTAGTGTATGTGAGTGTGCAAATGAGGTGCTAGCCTCCTTTATAAATAGCAGTCTGGCCTCCCTTAATTAGGTCTGGGCCGACCTGTCACTTTACCCTTTTAATTTACATTTAATTGTCAAGGCACAAAAGGGTCAACTTTTACAAAGGCACATTAGGGCCTAATTAATAAATATAATATAACAATATTATTCAATATTCCCTCTTAGGTAGAATATTCTTCGAAGTTACAATATTTCAACAGACTGGTCACAAGCACTACTTCAACAGCCTGAGCGAAAAGGAATTTGGGTTCGAGATTTTGCTTGGCGATGACTATGCTCATCATCCAAAATGAGTTGGAATTGTAAAGTTTGAGAGGGAGTCTAGTAAGCCTCTCCATCTGTCAAGTGTCCTCTATGTTCTAGAACTAAAGAAGAATATGGTCTAAATGTCAGCTCTAGAAGAAAAGGGTTATGAAGTCTCCTTCAACTATCGAAGGGCCTACATTAAGCCCAGAGGGTTGAGTGAGGGATCTGAACAAGTCATTGGAGTAAGAAAGGACAAGTTGTATAAATTGCAGTTTGACTCTCACTATGCACTAGCAAGCAGCAACGACACCAGAGACTGTGAACTATGGCATGGGCATGTAGCTCATCTTCAACATGGTGCTCTCAGAATTCTGGGTAAGATTGTGACAGGGATGCCTTCATTCACTACATAACACCATGAAGTGTATAAAGGGTGTGCTCTAGGAAAATATGTAAGGGCACCCTTCCCCAAGAGCAATTCAAGGTCCAAGGGCATTCTGGAATTAATTCACACTGATATATGTGGCCCCATGTCCTCATTATCCATAGGAGGGAAGTTCAGATACTACCTCACCTTCATAGATGACTACTCTAGAAAGACCAGGATCTACTTCTTGATAAGAAAAAACTCACAAGAGGTACTCAAGAAATTTCAAGAATTCAAAGTTTTTGTTGAAGCTCAAATAGGAAAGAGGATAAGAGTCCTCAGGTCTGATAATGGGGGGGAATACACTTCGCATGCCTTCAAGAGGTTTTGTGTTGAGGCTAGGATCAAAAGAGAAATGGCAGTTCCTTATACCCCTCAGCAGAATGGGGTCTTGGAGAGAAAGAATAGAGTTATTGTTGGTGCAGCAAAAGAAATGTCGCATGATCAGAATCTCCCTAAGTTTCTCTGGGCAGAGGCTTGTAACACTGCAGTATACATTCAAAACAGAAGCGCTCACAATGTTCTAGGAAATGTGACGCCTGAAGAAGCCTTTACTGGAAGGAAACTAAACATCATTCATCTCCGCATCTTTGGTTGTGTTGCCTACTGCCATATTCCTGCTGAGAAAAGGACTAAGCTAGATCCTACAGCCGAGAAGGGGATTTTGGTTGGATATAGTGAGACCTCCAAAGCCTACAGAATATACATTCCCTCCACCGGGAAAATTGTCTTACGCAGAGATGTAAAGTTTGAAGAAGAAAGAGCCCTCCGAAATTCATGTCAAGACAAGAACATTTCGGAAGTTGAAGTTCCCAATCAAGAGGAGAAGCCCTCATCAAAAGGGGCAGATCGTCCCACAATGGAACAACAAGAGAAAGAGCAATCGACCATCTCCAAGAAAAGGAAACCAAAGTGGGTCGAGCAACTTCTAAAGGAAGCCAACGAACAAGTAGAGTCGCCAAAGACCTCAGTCAGAACAAGTGTACCTCCTTAGAGGTATTTAAGATATACTGCCCTCATGAGTAGTATGATCGAATCAGAACCAACCTGCTTTAAAGAAGCTATTGAAAGGAAGTCCTAGAGGGATTCCATGATGGAGGAATATACCTCCATAATAAAGAATGATGTGTTGGAAATTGTACCCAGACCACAAAACAAATCAATAGTCAGCTCCAAGTGGATTTACAAAATAAAACATGCAGCGAATGGAAGCATTGACAAACAAAAAGCCAAATTTGTTGCTCAGGGCTTCTCTCAAAAGGAAGGAGTGGATTATGAAGAGACATTTGATGTATTCTCCACCCAGATGGGGTGGAGAATACATCAAATGGATGTTAAAATTGCATTTCTCAATGGGAACATTGAAGAGTAGGGCTATTTGGAACAACCAAAGGAATCTGAAGTTCACGACAGAGCGAGTCATGTTTGTTGTCTAAAGAAGGCCCTATATGGCCTCAAACAGGCACCCAGAGCTTGGTACTCCATAATCGACTATTATTTATAAAGTATTGGATTTATCAAGAGTGATGTCGACCCAAACCTATACCTCCTTATAAAAGGAGGGGACATTCTCATTCTTGTACTCTATGTGGATGATCTCTTTCTAACAGGAGCAGAAACTCTAATAGCATCCTACAAGCAAGATCTGGCTAAGGAATTTGAGATGAAGGATCTAGGCCTAATGCACTACTTTCTTGGGCTTGAGATCTAGCAGCAAGAGGGTGAAGCTTTCCTGGGTCAAGGAAAGTATGAAATTGAGATCCTCAAAAGATTTGGGATGGAGGACTGTAAACCCATGGCCACTCCCATGATTACTAATCTCAAGAAATTAAATTCATCCGAGTCAGAAAAGGTGAATCCTACCATCTACAGACAATTAATTGGATGCTTGATGTATTTGACTAATACTAGGCCTGATATCTGTTTTGTTGTCAACACACTCAATCAACATATGGTGGACCCCAAAAAAGTACACTGGGTTGCAACAGAACACATATTGAGGTATCTAAAGGGTACAATACTTCAGTATTTACAGGGAGACCAAGTCAAACTAGTGGGTTATTTTGATTCAAATTGGTCTGGAAGTACAGTTGATAGAAAGAGTACCTCTGGTTGTTGCTTCAGTTTAGGTTCGGGCATGATATCGTGGTACAACAGAAAACAAAAATTAGTTGCACTCAGTTCAGCAAAAGCCGAGTACATGGAAGCCAATCAAGCAAGTTGTGAAGCCATTTGGCTTCGGAATTCTTGTGGATCTGTTTGACACAAACTTGGATCCCACCACAATATACTATGATAATCAAAGTTGTATTAAGATATCTGAAAATCCAGTCTTCCATGATAGATCCAAGCACATTGAAATCATATACCATTTCATCAAGGACAAAGTACAAAAAGGGGTAGTAAAACTTTAGTATGTACCCACTAATGAACAAGTTGCAGACATTCTGACCAAAGGATTGCCAAAGGGAAAGTTTGAATATTTTCAGGAAAATTGGGTGTTGTAGAAAACCCATTCCTCACTAAGAGGGAGTGTTAAGAAAATAGTGAGGAATAGTTTTACCTTCACAAGAAAAAGTGAAGTCCTAAGTTGTCCCAATAAGAGATTAAGTCCCATCCATTGATCTAGTAAAAGATCTAATGGTTGGGATCTCCTACGGGTAAGTGATGCAAGAGCATCGTCTTCAACCATCAAAAGTTCAAGCAGCGAACAACTCACATTCAGTGTGCATTCAAGACGACTTAGACTCCAAGAAGGGAGCGCCAATTTTAAATTTTGAAAATATTGTAATTAAGAACTCCTTTAGTGTTTGGAGGCTTGAGCGATTTTATGAGATCGCAGGAAGTTGTAAATTGCTTTTAATAGCTGTAGGATTGTACAGATATGGAGCATGGTCTCATATATGGGTTGTACATGCACATTCAATTGTAATAAACCTTAGGGATAAGATGCTTTTATGAGATATGATAGCACTAAGGTAGCTTGGAGGGAAAGCTCGATGAGCTCCCCCATGTATAAATAAATGTAAGAGTCGAGCAAAGGCTGCTGAAAGTGGTTGAACATCTTTGTAAGCCAAGGAGAGGAGAGGAGAAAGGCAGAAGACTCTGTTGCAGTCTGAGCTTTGTACCCATTGTATAGACATTCAGATATTAATGAAATGAGCAGTTTTTCCTACATGAGAGATTTTTGTGTATTTGTCTGTGTGAGAAATGTTTGTTTCTGAATGTGTTCACTGTGTTTTCAAATATATGTTGTAGATGTATGCAAATATGTTTCATTTGCAAGATTAGACAGACCTCTCTATCCGTCTGTGAGTTTGTTGGATGTTCTGGGCTCTTAGACTGGTGCAAGGAGTGCACTTGAACTTTGTTTCGAGTTCAGAGAAGAACATGCCAGGTGGGCACACCAGACCCATTCTCAAATTCAAGAGGAAAAACATGTGCAAGGAGTGCGCAGTTCAGAGTTGTTGAACACTCTAATAGCTCTGCTAGGAGTGCATTGAGCAGGTGCCAGGAGGGCACAAGAATTCCTTTGAAGGAGTAAAGGCTGAAATCCTTTAGGAGTTCGAGCTATAGCTAAGCTCAGGAGAGATAGTGTTAGTGTGCATAGTGCTCGCAAGGAGTGCGAGGGCCGAGCCTTCTCAGACTCATTTATCCAGAAGAGAAGGAGTGAATCTCTTTCAACCACGTACCCTTCTTAGGTGTTTTCTCTCAGGTTTGTAAGCTGAGAGAAAGACTTCACATAGCTGCAATGATCCACACCTCACAGGTTTGTAAGCTGGAGAATGTCTCACATAGCTGCAATCATTAACACTCCCTCTCAGCTAGGGAGGCATTCTTCATCATGCCAAGTCTCATACAGACGTACTCTGAATTTTGTTTTTGGTTGGAGTCATCAATACTCCCTCTCAACTCGGAAGGCGTTCTTCACCAAGTCTGTTTGGTGTAAATGTCTACAGTCTGATCAGGTGTAGGAAGGTACTGCAAGTATAGGATTTTCCTCTGCATCATGTCTTTGACATAAGGATATCTCATCGTGTTTCAATCTAATAGGAAACACCAGATTCTTTAAGGAGCTTTATACACGGCTCTTGATTATTATCATAGGATCCATCTCGTGGTCAAGTAAATCTGTTAGAAGTTTGTGAAGCCACATTGCTTAGCTCATTCACTGCTATATGTTATGTCTCTGTGGTACTCAAGGCCACAGAGTTTTGTTTCTTGCTGCATTTAGGAAACCATGGCAATCTTCATGGTAGAACATCAATCGGATGTGCTCTTTCGGTCCACTGTACTTTATGCTCAATCTGAATCGTCATGTCCTGTAAACCCAAGTTTATACTGGAGGCATATTTCAAGTCATCCAACTGTGCCTCATATATATCTCAATACATGTTTTGTTGTTGTCTAATGAGTCTGTCTCGGTTGACTCATGAAATGACTAGGCACATTCCCTGCATGGCATGAATCAGGTCTGGTGTTAACCAGATGCATTAGTGATCCAATAAGTTGCGGATCAGTCTCGTCTGAATCATCATCAATCTTCTTCTTTAAATCCATCACGGTGGATTTTGCATTCTATCATACTGAACTCCTTTAATATTTTCATTGTATATTTTCCTTGATTGAGGAAAATCTCATCGATCCTTTGTCACACTTTTTGTCCCAAGAAGTAGTGCATCATACTCAGATTCTTCATCTTGAATTCAGAAGTCAAGGATCACTTGTATCCAACAACAACGCTTTCTGAATCGGGATTAGGCTCTCGTCACCAACACTATAATGATATAGGCTTGGATTAGCAACACTCTTGCTGAAATCCAAACTCATCAAGAATCTATCTATTTGATATAGTTTCCAACTCATGGATGGTAGTACGGATGGAAGTGTATCGGGTCCACTGGATCAAGTGTCTTATTATAGACAACTCCCTCTTGTTTGTGAGAACCCTCTGGCTATAGATTTTGTTTTGTATTTCTTGACACTCTTATCAGCTGCATGTTTGATCATTTTGGTCCACTTGGAAGTTATCACAGACTTCCCTTTCTGATCCCTGAAAAATATCTTATGCATCATTTTTTAAGATATACTAGTATTCTTGAGTGCAATTTGTCCATAGTCAATCAAAGGTTGGTAGAGCTTCTCTTCCACTGATACTTTGAATGAAGGGCTCCAGTGATTTTGGAAGATTTTGGAGAGTGGTTAAGACAATTTCTCTATCAGACATGATTTCCCCAATGGTCTCTAGCTATTCTTTAATCTCTGATAACTTCATAAAGAAGAGTGCAATTGAGTCACCCTTTGTCATCTTGGTACTTTGAAGTTGGCTCTTTAAGGTAAGAGCTCTGAGAGTGTTGTCACTTTCAAACATTCCTTTTAAGACTTCATACATATCATAGGTTGTCTTCAGATTGGCAATACGAGGCAAGAGGTGATCTCTTACTGAGTAGATGATTATTTTTCTTGCTCTGTCATCATCTTCCTTTCTTATCTTCTTCTCTATATCTGTAGCAGTGTCTGGTAGAACTTTAGTTGTCACATCCAAGAGACAATCTTCTTCAAGAGTGACTAGAAGCTTTGATTTCAGCGGCTAAAGTTGCTTGCTCCATCAAGCCTATCTTCTACCAAAGTTTTGTTCTTCATTTGAATTGTTTCTTCAGAAATCTAGAATTAATATTCTGCAGGAAATTTCGGCACCCTAGAAACCCGAGGTCCAAAAATCAAAATTTCTCGAAATTTCGTTTTGAGAGCTTCTGGAGATGCGCTAGAAGAGGTCGTACTCTTCTATGCCAAGAATAGCCCCAACGTCCAAGTTTTAAGGGGCTGGAACACCCAAAAGAGGAGGGTCGTATGGATTTTCTAGAAACCCTAGGAGGGTCATACGGTTTTGCAAGAGAGTAGGAATAACTGGTAAAGGATGAGACTTGGTAGATGCTTGTGCTATGGGTTCTTTCAAGACCTATGCTTTGATACCATGTTGATTTTTCATAAGCATTAGGTTAAGCATGAAGTTCATTCCATTTTATCATTTAACCATAATCATAAATGATGCAGCGACCAAGATCACAAGAAGAAGCACCATGCATAAGAACAAAAAATGTATCCTAGGAAACCCTTCTCAACAAGGGAAGAAAACCTAGCCAAATCCTTTGCTATAATCTTCAAGAGAAAGACCTTTGCCACCAAGAAATACCTAGCACACAAGAGGGTGCTTAAACCCTAGAACTCTAGTGCCCAAGAGAGGTGCGCACCTTTTGCCAAAGAAGTGTACTTGCTGAAATTTCCAAACTCACAAGAAGGATATGTTTCTACAAAGGAAGATTTCCCTTTACTTATATTAGACTTGTCCAAACTGAAGTGTCTATTGGCACAACAGGGCCGACCTCTCTAAGGCATAATATATTTATTATTATTATTATTATAATACTTAATATTAATATTAATATTAATACTAATACTAATTATCTTTTATATTTATTATTAAACATATTAAGGTGGGGCCGACCTATACCCTTTACATAACAATTAGGGTTACAGGTAGGTCTGACTCTTGAACAGTATATAGCAAAGAATCTGATACACCCACTAGTGCTCATCCACTAGGGGCACATCCATAGGGATGTCATAGCTCTGATTCACTTGCATTTCACAGAAGAACCAGGTCTTCACACGTTCACCTATGCTCGTCCACAGGCACGTCCACTCTACAGATCTACTTTCCCACTGCCACCGACAGGAGAATCATCTGGAGTCTTCTCGTCAACTCTGTTGTTCAGAGGAGGTTAATACATCATCTTCATTTCTGTTCTCATGACGATGCACCTAGCACTTTGGGATTTCAGACATTCACCTTGTGCTCAGCCACAGGCACGAACCATGTACCCTTCTTAGGGGCTTTCTCTCAGGTTTGTAAGCTGAGAGAAAGACTTCACATAGCTGCAATGATCCACACCTCACAGGTTTCTAAGCTGGAGAATGTCTCACATAGCTGCAATCATTAACACCCTAAGCAAAGGTAAAGAGAAAAATACCTAGAGTCTTAGCAATAGCGATGGAGAGGAGGCGCAGTTGTTGGAAAGACAGAGGAAGACAAGCCAGTGTGGCTCTATATAACCCGCACCTAGTATGATTGACTAGAGGCGGCACAACCATGCAAGAAAACAGAGATACGAGCCGAGTAGGGCCATTGTCATCTAATGATAAGCCGAGATAGCAAAGAAAATCCGAGAGACCCGATCCGTACCAGTTTAATATTAGTTCGTACGAGCTACAGGAGTACAGATCCATACCATGTTTTCCAGGACTGTAAGAAGTTTGTATTTGCCTTGTATTTTTGGTTAAACAAAAATAAAATCTTCCTTATCTATCTCATCTTGTGTTATGAAGAGAGTGATTGTTCTGTTCCATATTCAATGTGGGTATTTTCCTTTTAGTTTGACAGAACCCACATGTGGCCTTGCATGTCAATGACACCATGACCATGAAGTAAACCCCATGCCATGTCATTCACTAATACTTACACTTTGAAGGGTTTCTAGGGAACTACTCCTCTACTTGGGACTAGCACACCTAATAGGGTCTTGTGATGGTCCTCCCATACCTAAACTTGGCAAATTGCATAAAGTCTTAAGCTAGTGTGAAGTTTAAAGAAGATGCCTAATGTGAATTGCTTACGTGGCTTTTGTATTAGAATGTGGCTTACTTTGTATGATTCTAATGAATTTTGTATCCATTATGGTTGGTTTCACTTGACTTCTCTGAGCCTTGTCTACTGATGATGCACCCCTAGATATGGTCGTTTGGAGGACATTTCATGATTACGTCATGCACTATATGGAGGACGTTGCACCTTTGATGATGAGTATTGGGTCAGGTGATGACTTGACATGCGCCTTGATACCCTCCAACTCCTCTTGGACCTGGGACATTGTGTATGTACTATACAGCCTGATGTGCCACTTAGAGGTAAGGAAGCCCACACACTTGGACATTGCACCCTTTGAGGACGTTAGGGTTTGGATTGACCCCATTGCCCTTGATGATGATGGTGCACCTCTTTAGAAAGGTTATGGAGCCCTTATCCACCATGAGGTCACCTTAGGAGTTTGGGACATTGCATACATGAGGATGATGTTTGAGGGAGATGTGACTTTTGCTTGAGCCGACCTAGCACATGGATGATGAGTTGGCACTTTGATGATGAGATGTCAATATATTGATGAGGGAACGAGACCTTTCATGATGTTTTTCACCTTTTGGGGATGGATGTGACCTTCGAAGCCTTTATGCCCCATGAGGAGATGGTGTCACCTTCTTGGAGCCTCTTACACTCACACATGTGGGCTTTTAAAAGGACGTTTTGATCTTTTAACATTGTATCTTTATTTTGGAGGCTATTTTGGGGGTTGGCCTAAGACCTATCCAATTTCTTTCATCGATTATTATGTTTTAGGGGATTTTAGAGAGATGAGGCACTAGGCTTCTCTCATATATAGAGAGGATGGTTTCCTCATTTGTAAATCATAACCCATCTTGTGGAGAACCACTACACTTGTCTCTCATCTTTATTTCTCATCATGGAGTACTTGTGCACACTTTCTTGGAGCTAATCTAGTGGATGATTTTCAAGTTTCTCGTGGATGATTTCATGTTAGGGTTTCTTTCATGATCAACGATTTGACTAGTAAGTGTTCTTTTCAAGTCTTTGGTGGTTTATTCTTGGTGTATTAAGTAAATTATTTTATCAAAGTGGTAATAATTGCATGCTACCTTGTATTCTCTTGGACAAACCCTTGTTTTGAAACTCTAGGGAGGTTTGTAGTGGACTACCTCCCCTTGTTATCATTTATTTTGAGCTTGTTGAAGGACATAAGGGTAATTCTAGGGTTTGTAGTGGAGAACCTTAGGGTTATTCTTGTAGGTTGAAATTCTAGGGTTTGTAGTGGACTACTATAGGGTTTTGACCAAAATCCATTTAGATCTCTTGCTAAAGATTCTTAGAAGACATAGGACGACCTCTTAGGGTTTGTAGTGGACTACCTTAAGTTGTTTTCCTAAAGAACCAATACCTAGGATTTGTAGTGGACTACCCTAGGGTTTGATCCTTGAGTCTCTCTTTGCTTTTGCTCTCCATAGAAGTTGCATTTTTTACTCCATATGCCCAAAGAAGCTAAACAACACTAGTCCTCTCTCTTGCAAAATGACCTTAAACCCTAATCCTCCTCCTTTGACGTCATATGGTAGATTTAGGTTTTATTGCATTGCATCTTCATTTCTTAGTCATTAATAGCCCAACGTCTAGGTTTTATAGAATTCTTTACTTTAGAATATTCCTTAACATCGTTTATTGCATCATTGTAGTAGTTTTCAGCCAATTAGGGCTTGACGTGTTGAACAATTAGGGATTGTTTCACACTATTTTATGTTTCAGCAATCATTGGTTATTTGATGTGCTAGTTTTAGTTTGCATTTCAACTCTCTTCGTCACATTCTTGTTAGTTTTAGGACTGTTATATTTCTGTTGTCATAAGTCTTTTAGCTGAAACAATCATCTTTTATTGCAAGTTGTATGACAGCCATAGCTTTTCTTTTAATTTGTAGTGTTTCAGGGCATTTACTTAATTCATTTGACTTGATAGATATTGCTTGTTGTCTTGAACACCTCACACACAAATCTAGAATTGCTTTACTTAACCACCTAGTGCTCACTTTGAACCTTGATCTAGTAGGTGGTTTAATTGAGTAACCAAGATAGGAGGCCATAGACTCAATTCACTCTTGCTATAGGATTCCTTGAGGTTGCTAAGGAAGCCTCCCTTGTGTTGGATTTCAATCCTTCACTAAAACGATGGAAGCAATTCCTAAGGTGACAGTAGCTAGTACTTCTATATGTTACACTTATCTTGCATCTTGTGAAGGCTTTGCACAAGTGCTAGATTGGGTAATAACAATGTTCATTGTACATACTATATCTAGCAGGTATCAACAATGACATGCTTGGACTGGAGTGCAACATTATAAAAAAAAATGAAAAAAAAAAAAACTTCAGCACAGCAATCTCTTTCCACACATAAGTATTGTTATCTTTATTATTATGCAATCCGGAACTAAAACCAAAAGAAAAATTGAAGTCCAAGCATACAAAAATATTTTACTTTATAGTAATGGCTAGAAAGATATACCTTGTGCAACAAAAACTTTGTCTGATTTACTTCAATTACTATATCAGTTGATACTTCCGAAGCAACGGACCTATTTCAAAGAAGAAATAAAAAATATGAGTTTCACTTGTTCAGTGAAAAAAACTTGTACAATTTATATTTACTGGGACGTTCTTAGCATCACAAATTACAACTAAATATGCACCATGTTAAAAAACCATGTTCATTAGGTAACAATTATCTCTTACCAACACATTGATTGCCTTGTTTGGAAATTAGTGTTGTTAGTTGTTTTATTCATTTGAAGACGCAACAAGATAGACACTTTATGAAACTGTGAAACAAGCATGCTGAACTCCCAAGTCCAATAGTTTCTCTCTGAAACTTAGAAGAACGTAAAGCTAGCCTTTGGTGGTTACAGAATAATGAGGGGTTTCTCTGCAATTCAAGTCAACCTGTGAATGGTTCTTGCCAAATTATGAATTAAAACTTCTACTTTATTAGAAAGTAAGTGAACTAAATAAAACGTCATAATACAGGTTCATTAATGGATAATAAGTAACACTTCAGCGATGTCTTGGTTTGCAATGCCTGAGAAATTGGACATTTGGCAGCTGTTTAGTTGATGATGGGTCATAATGATGAAAAGCAAATTGTAAATTTTGCTTTCTGATAAATGGACTATCTGATAAGAGGGACTGGTTGATCTTAGCCAAAGAAATCTACCTAGTTTCTCAAGTGACAAATGCAAAGAAAAAGGGCTATTATATATCTATGAAATTTCTTACATGGGGTTCCTCTATTAATCTATAAACTGGACCATTTCAACCATATATTCAAAAGCCTAAATTTGCAGTATGTAGTTCTATCAATAGAACATAAGATCAACCTTCAGCGTGTTTAGAATACAAAAGAATGATAAAGAGTGACGCATTTCATTATCTTGTCACTATTCTCTTCTAAGCATAGATCCTATGCAAAAATTAAATCATTCTGTCATATTTCTATTCAAGGATAGTTAATTATTAAGCCCAAAGATTTGACCGCTTTTTCCAAACTGAAAATATGTATTGCATCCATGACATGTAGCTCAAATTTTCAAGAAAAAACTGAAATACATTATTGAAACTACTGTAAAAATTTAAAGAAAAATAATTTACAAACTGAACAGCATATAAATGACTGGCTGTTCTCTTCTAATCTCTAATAAGTTCCCCTAAGAAAAAATATAAGTTCTTTCTTTCTAATCCTAATAAGTGCACCTAAGAAAAAATATAAACCTTTTTTTTTCATATTCCAAATAACAGACTGTAACTGATCCTACAGATTCTTTCTATAGATTTTCAAACTGAAAAATTGTATTCTGGTCATAACATGTAAACCAAGTTTCAAAGGAAATAGCTAAATGCTGGCATATTTGAGACCGCAAAACAATATATAACTAAATACTGGTTTAAATAAAAAGTTACAGGTAAAATGAATCTCCTCTGATCTAGGTACCCACTTAAATAAAAGATGGGAGCTTGGAGATCCAGTGGAGCAATGTCTGAGGAGGTGTCGGTCCATTTGGAAGGCTTGTTCCTTCTTTAAAGATAATGTTTGGGGGTGTCTACCGCTTCATCACGGATTGTGTTGGCATTACTAATTCAGCATGTGCATTGTGTGATAATGATGGTAAGGATGAGACAGTTCAGCATGTTTTTTGAAAATGTCAGACTGCCAGAGTTTTCTGGGCATGGTTTCAGGCTGAATTTCAGTCCCTTTCTGTAGTTCTCCTCTAAGGGCCCCTTCCATGGGACAGTCAGATGGTCAGGGACAGCTGCAACTTGCTTTGGCATTCAGTTTGTTTGGTTGCAATTGGCTTTCTATGGAAACATTGTTGTAAAGTTACATTCAATGAGGTTCCTCACCCCCTTACTCTAGGGGATTTGAACAGATTTAAGCAAGAGTTGGATCTACTTCTGAGAGTTAACCTCAGTGCATTCTGTCGTGATGTTGAGTCCCTCCCTGTAGGGGCTTTTGTACACCGGGACTTTCCCGGCACCCCTGTTGTCTGCTTGTTGTAACCACCTTGAATGCCGATGTTTTAATTTCTCTCTGAAGTAATATATGAAGCATTTTCAAATAAAAAGAGACCAATCTACATAATTTTTCATTGCAGTTGCTCTTGGCGTTTCAGTAGAATATATGAGAAATCAAAAAGAAAACAAAAAACCTGTTAAGAAGAATACCATCTTCTTGCTGTGTGTGTAGAGGGAATTGCATCTAAAACCTGATTTGCTTCTCAATATGGACTACATGCAGGTTAGTCAATGCAGATTCCCTCCTCTTTGCATTCAAGTTTGTGCTGTTAGTTCAAAACACAATATTTGTTTTTTCCAAGGAAAACCTTGTGGGAAAACCCCCAGGCATTCCCTGCATTTTGCAGATGGTACCCAGTGTAGACCTGTCGGTGCTGATTACAGCGCCTGGCCCCTCCAGTAGAGACATCAAGTGAGGCACATAACAGAGGCAGCCAGCCTGACGGATTGACCCTGAGGCCTTCTGCATGAAGCTCAAAGCGCTCACTCAAAACACAATATATCTCTATATACTTGATAATTATGTGCCTGCCTTTCCCTAACCAACTTAATGTCCTCACTTTCACACATTCTCAAGACATATGCTCCAGGAGTCACATGAAACCGTATTTACTATTTATTTGTATTTGAGCCTGCTTGATGAAGCAGACACAACATAGTTCAGTTCAACCCTCGTTAAACAATTTTGATGAGAAATCCATACTCGTTGAAATTGTATGATTGTATCTCCTATGTCCAATCTCAATGACGATGTCTTCTATTTTAGGTGGCTTTCCTGATCTGGTAGTTCCTCTCTTTTTCAAAATTAGGCACATGGGCTGTATTACTATTACCTCAGTTACAAAGATAACTTGATCACAAGGCATCTGTATCTACCATAGGGTTTCTCAATCCAACACATTATTTTTCTGATTCAAAAATATGCTCCCTTTATCCCTCAATGGCTCGTTTGACGTACTAGATAGTAGAAACACAGTTAAGAAAGGCTTCTAGTTGCATGGTATATCATGCTAGAGACTTGAAATACAGGTTTGGTAGAAAAATATTGCTGCTTGCACAAAGGTATATCCTAGAAACATATGCAGTCTCTTCATTTGCTAATAAGGACAGCACATGGTTCAATATCTGCTACATTCATGACTATGAAGTCGAAACAAGATTACAAGAACCATTTTCATGTTGTATTCCGCCCATGCAAATGTGGTTAAAAAGTGAACCACCTATTGATGGGCTTTAAGCTTGCATCTTGTTCCTTGAGGTCCTTTACCCTACTATTGCTCTAAAATCGTGTTTGAATTTATTTGTTTTGCAATATTTTATTCAGTGCTCTTCAAATTTTGATTAGAAGCCACAAATTGTATATAAAGCATCGAAAAGGCTGTGAGCTTCAATATTTTTAAAATATCCTGTGTTACAAAACAAAGCCAACTGCCAGTCCTGAATTAGGCAACTCCGTTCAAGTCATCGTTCCACCAAGGTTTGGGTATGGGGTATGGGGTATGAGTTTTGGGAACATATAGAGAGAACCCCAAGCATCGGATCACTGCCAAATATAATAAAACATAAAAAATAAAAAAAAATAGAAAATGTATAATTACCAATCAGAAATACACACACTGAGATTTTATCTCATACAAATAACCTCCAAACTGAATGGAATAGACAGCTTGAGAGGCCTTGCAGTCTACATTCTCTAGAGACTTAATTAGAATTGCTTAGTTCTTGTCTGCATTTATTGCCTGACCCTTTTGTTGGGTTGGGCTATGCTAGCGACCGCTTCCCATGCACAGGGGCACATAAGAGCCCATCCTGGCTGAATCTGATCCCAACAATTCTGTTTTGGTTACAGGTAGCAGTGAAGGTGGTGCCACACAAATGCTCCTGAAACTTCGTACTGAAAGTATACCACGAGGTGATGACCTTGAACCCCCTGAACCAAAGGAAATGCCCACTGATATTTTTGTTTCTGAATATAAAGACATTTGTAGGTAGTACTCACAGCACACACTGCTTAGCCACTTTGTGGGCTACATTTCACATGAGACCATGGTAAAGGCCTGGAGAGGTTTAGGAACCTTGTGAGTTGTGTTGCCAACACAACCTGAATCTGACAAAAAGACATTTTCTGCTTTTCTTCCTTATTAGAATGCATGCGATCAAATTGTTGCCCATGGACCTTGTATCTGCAAGAATATTCCTGTTGCCTTTCTCCCATAAAAAATGCTGCTGAACTGCATTGTCTCGTCTGGGTAGAGTTTGCTAGTCTACCCATGCAATTCTGGCATGTTTTGGAACTTATCTCAAAGCCATTAAGGAACTTCGTCATAAGCAAGAGAGCTCTTTCAAGAACTCTCGACCCCAAAAGCATGTCTTTTTCTAGTTAGACCTATCTATAGACTTTACGAACTTGTGCTCATTAGAGTTTGGAAAACAATGTTCCATCAACATTTTTGCTGCATCAACTTTACCCAATACTTGCTATAGGTAGCAAAGCCCCAAGCATAAAATTAAGGATTGCCCCTCAGTGCTTAAACAAAAACTGTTGTAGCCTCAAGCCCTTTAAGCTCCTCACACTCCCCAACTACAACAAGTTTCAGTCACTCATGAAGGATGGACTCAAACAGGCCTCTATGATGCAGACCGGCTCCTTGCACAATGCAAAGAGATGCTCCCTGCCCCAATGCTATAAGAAGGCCGTGGTCTTGTTAATACAATTTTCTGCACTTGGGACAGATCTGGAAATGACTCAAAATCTGTTGTTTGCACTCTAGGACAAATCTGAAAATGGCATTGAAATCTGCACAGAAAATGGTTAATTATAAGAAATCTGCCCTAACATGTCACTGAACAGAAATCTTCTCCTTTTGGGCTGGTGCATGCCAACCACAGGGGGGTGTCCCTAGACTTCTTTCTCGCTGTCCGCCACCTGTAAATCTGCAAAATACGCCACCTGTAAATCTGCAAAATAAGACAATATGACAGCAGAAAATACAATATAACAGCAGCAAAATAAAGAAGTTTATGGCTGTTTTTAGACAGCCAAGGCTCGGAAATTTAATTTTTAAGTGTTTTTTGTGAGATTTCTACAAACTTTTACTCAAAATCAGCAAGGAAAATCATGAAGAAAGCGATACCAAACAGCAGATTTTTTGCCCAAATGGTATGCTGGTAACTTCTGAAAGTGAGACAGTTCACAAGCTAAAACACACACAAAACTAGAAGGCCCGGTACGAGCACATCAAACTTTTATTCCTGCAAATGTAGGAGACTGTTTGCGCCAAGAAACTAGAAAGAGAGAGAAGTGTAGAGCTGCTGAAGTAGAATATCCAACCTGTTATCCCCTGTCCTAGGGATAACTAAGGAGATCATGTCTCGGGGCCCACAGGTCCTAGACATGGAGTGCCGAGAACCGGATGACTTGAGCATGGCCCCAGAGGGGCCCTCTTTTCTTCAGTGGAGCCCATCTATCAGCATCAGCAGTATCCATCCCACCAGCCTGGTCCTGAAGCAGAAGTAAGTCTTGCTCCATGAGGTAATGAATCCGGGTATCATGGTATGTGTCACTCTGATTATTGAAGCACTTGAATATGTTGCATTGAATTCTCCTTCATTTCATAACGTTTGCTTGGAAATTATGCTCTTTAACTTGTTCATACCTGGAAGGGTGACATGATGCCCTAGTAAGTTGATCTCCCTTTAGGATGGGTTGCCACTGGGTGGGTCTATGAAAAGTCATCGTCCATTCCCTCCATACTTACCACTTTCCATACTTACTCCTCTCAATTTCCCCTACCTTTGTTCGAGCATTGGGTTTGCCACACTAGGAAGGGTTGTACCTTTCCTTGTGAGAAGAAGGGGCTAAAGGCCCAGAGGGTAAAAGTAGTTGGCAAGAGTTAAAAGCCAAAATGAAACCTTTGAGATGCTTCGCCCAGGGATTCGCGAGAAAGCAGTAAAAGGCTTCTCAGTAAGAAAAGGGAGCCCGTAAGATAAATAAACACTCAAGGTATTAGTTGGTGGATGGGAGGTCTCATCATGAGCCGGCCTATTATGACCATGGGCATGTAGCGGTATGACACTACCGTCTCTCTGGTCACCAAACCAAGGTAGTGGCTCTTGGTGGCATATCCAAGAGAAAGGGGGTCTCATCACGAGCCAGCCTTATCATCTCCGTGAAATGCTTGTGGGTAACGGTGTCACCTCTGGTCACCAAGCCAGGACAGTCTCCCTCAACTCTTCCCTTGAAGCATAAAAGAAAAATATAAAAAAGAAATAAAACTAAGAATAAAAGGTATTGAATGGGCTAGGAAGAATGGCATCTATGACAAGGAGCAGTTCGCCCTCTACAAAGGCACCCACAGGTAAGATCTACATTTCCCTGTTATCACTGCACCCCATGCCCAAACATTTGCCCCACGCCACCTCACACACACTTACATGACCTAGATTGGTTCTCACCTAGGAAACACTCCAAACTTAAGGAGGATTAGCCCAATAGGACACCCTGAGACCTCCAAACCTGACTTGTTAAACTGCATAACGTCATTGAGCATTTGTCTAGGTAAAGGGGGGTTTGATGCACATGTTTGGGTAATTCGATTATTAGATGTGATTGACATTGCTATGATCCCTGTGACTTATGAACCCCTGGAGGGCGTACTTGTTGTTGCTGCAGGACTTTGCCCGGTGGACAGGTACATGTGGGGGAATGATTAGCTCGAACCTCCATGGGGCTGAAAGCCCATAGATGGATGTTGTGACCCCAACCAAGGGCAGGGAGACATCAGATACTTGCACCAGGAAGAAAGAAGGACGTTGCCCTTGATACACTCTGGCAGACCTAGACCCAGGGGGATCTTGCTTTTCCACCTAGACGTTGACCCTTGAGAGCCCATGACGTCATCATTATGACCCTAGACGTCATCCAGAGCTAGGATTTGCATTTACGAGGGCAGTTGTGTGCTAGTTACGTGTGGAATCATCCAGGGCCTTTGGAGGCCAAATGTTCCGCATATGGGGCCTAGCGTTCCACCCTAGGAGCCCAACATCACCCTAGAAGGGCATGACGTCACTCTTGGAGCTGATTTTAGGGTTTAACTACTTTCATTTATGTAAAAACTGGATTTTTAATGTAATTTGGCCAGGTCAGCCTTTTTATGACCTAAAATTAATTAAAGGTCATTAATACTGTATAAAATTTAAATAGAGAGAAAGTACACTCATTTTTCATCATCACTCATCCCACACTAAGTGTGGTCTGAAATTTGTGCCCTCTTTGAGGGTTATTGGTTGAACACTTATGCTATTTTGAGGTTACTTGGCTTTTTAAGAAGGTGCGCACTAGCTTTTTCTTGGATTATTTGGCTTGGTGAACTTATCAAAGGATTTCTCTTGGCAAATTGTGGCTTAATGCATGATTATTCTTGGTATAAGTAAGTAAACTTTTGCTATTAGTCATCTTTTATGGTTTCTAGTCTATTTTAATTTTTGCTTGCTTGTATATGGAAGATTATGAAATCATGCTAAAACCCTAAGTGTGGAGAACTAAGTCATTTACTTCTTCATTCTTTGTTTGTCAAGCTTCCTTTCATTGTCTTACCTCTAGAAACCTAAGCCTAGCTTTCTAAAGGTGTTGACCTAGACTCTCCTAGAAACCTAACCCTAGCTTCCTAAGGTGACGTCACACTTCTTAGACCAAGGAAGAGGGATGCGTTAGGGCCTAACAAGGCTACTCTCTAGCACTTCTCCTCCACTCTGTTTGAAGATAGGGGAACTAAGGTCATTACTCCTCCCTACCTCCAAGATCTTACCCTTTGCATCTTTAGCTCAAGGAGGCAGGGCCTAGCTTGTGCTTCTTGCTTGAAATAAAAGTTGTTGGAGGACTAAAGCGTTACTTCTCCACAACCTTTCTCTTAACCTTGACCCTGGATCCATTGCCATTTCCTCCTCATAAAGCTAAACACCATCCTTAGACTCCCTTTTACCCAACACAAGGCAATAGTCGAAACCCTAGGTCTCAAACCCTAAGGGCTAAAACTTTCAAACAACCTCTTAAAACTATTCAAACGACCTCTTCTACTAACCTATTTTGTTGCAAGGATCAACTCCTTTGGGACTTGACTTTGTGATACGCTAACCTTTCCTTGTTGCATGAACAAACTCCTTGTGGACTTTTGACATTTGCAATTAACCCTAACCTACAACCACTTAGTTTTGAACTCTTCCCTAGACTTCAAGCTAGCCTGCATATAGAACTAATCTTGCTATAACCACTTGGACTTAGATTCTTCATTAGACTTTGAGCTATTGGTTATGCGTTGCATTTACTCTTCTTTCTAGTACTTGACAAATCATTATCAACTTCATAGATTGTTCTTGCTGTCAAAGCTTTGTTGGACTTATTGCAATCGATAGCCCTTTATTATTTCATTAATTACTTTGAGGCATACTTGTTATCATCTAGTGCTATTATATTTGTACTTGCCATCAATTGTTTAATCATACCATCATTTATTACTGCACTCATTGGGCTATCTAATTTATTCAGTCTTGGTTGAAGCAACATTATCATTTGAATACTTGCTTGTGCCTTCTCTGCTAGTAAACAACTCTTTGCAAGTCACCTACTCTTTTAGGCTTCATCCTCCAAGACTCAAACTCAAAGGTGACCAGTAAGAGGGGAAGAATCTTCATTTGACCTAAGTTGTTTATCCCCTTTAGTCACCGGGGACGTCTCCACTGGGGTGGCCTCATGCTTTCCCCTAAAAAGAAAGGGATCTCCTACTGTGGTGACAATGGTAGGTTATTCCCAGTTACGTCAATTTGATCCACTTACCTTGGGCTTTGGGCGAAGTACAAATTGTGCGATAACACAACCCCTGAACAATCAAAAGCATTTCATTATATCGATGATGAGTGAGGAGAGGGGTGCCTTAGATTAGGTAGAGGAAGGTGGGGCGCTCTCCTTGAGTTGTGGAGTGAGTGAAGTGTGAGGGGGAGGAGATCTAGGGAGAGTAGGAGTTAGGAAGTGATTGTAGGAGTTAGGTGTGGTGGTTGAGGTGGGTGAAGAGGCGCCTTGAGTTAGGTGAGAGGAATAAGGTGGGTGCCCCCCTCATGAGGATGGTGCACCCCCTTGAATGATGGAGTGATGTAGAGAAAAGGGAAAAAGAGGAGAAAAGTTAGGGAAGGTAGGAAATAGGGAGAGGAGTTAGGATTTAGTGGGTGAGGGAGTGAAATAGGGAGATAAATAAGTTAAGCACCCTCTTAGGAGAGAGAAAAAGGTGGGCACCCCCCTCCTCGTGACTCATCCACTCCAACTAAGCACCAACTCATCCAAGTGTTTGACCAAACTGCCACTTTTCATTTTCGGAGCCTGCCATGTGCCACCAAGCATGGTGACTACCCCTGCCAAAAATATACATTCCCAAAAATAGCAGACTCCCTAAAATTTCGAAAATGCCACAAATGTGTCCAGGACCACCAGGAGACCATTGCCCGAAATAGTATGTCTAAAGATAAACATCGCTAAAAATAGAAAGTCCTCGGAAGTCAATGGAAATATACTCATCGAATTCGTTTTCTCGTAAGGAATCTGGAAATGCCATCAGAATCACCATCTGACTCCTCAATCTCCAACTGCTAAAAATAGAAAGTACTCACGTAACATCTCGAAAAAGGTTCATTGGACTCAAAATGCAACCAAGAACAAAACTGTATGCTTGGAAATGTCATGCGAGCCTCCGGGACACTATCTCCTAAAAAATAGGAAACTCCTAAAAAATAGGGAACTAGCTAAAAAATAGGGAACTGGATAGAAGCAGCCATTTCTCTCTATGAACCATGGAAAATTGAGTTGAATCTGTCTCTAAGGAAAAACCACTACTTAACTAATCTTTGTACCTACCCTCAATGGGAAACAACCTCAGTTTGATTAAATGTTGTCTCTAAAGAAATATTTGAATGCCAGTAGATGAAAATAACATTGGACCCTAACCCCAGGATTTCCAACTAACAAAATCCAGGGGTTAAGAGGTCCTCGCTATTTTTGAACAACCATGAGGAATTTCTTTGACTCAAGGCCACCTAGAGACCACTAAAACTAAGACCTATTGATGACTTCTTCAATCATGTCCTAAAGGGCACTTCACTCTCAAACTCCTTTGACGCCCTTGTGGGAATGGATAGAGAAAGTGATAGTATGAATGCAGAAACTCCCATCATCCAAACCCAATGGAGGTTGCTTCATTGAATATCCGAGGGTTAATTGACCTCTGTTGTAAAACTATGACAAGAATAATAAGATCTTTGTTCTAGAATTTTGATGTGTTTTTCTTGCAAGAGGTTAAAGTCAATGGTTTTCTACTCAAGAACTCACTAAACTATATTTGACCCTGTTACCCCCCCATGCCTAGGGGTAACTAGAGGAGATCATGTCTCATGGCCCGCAATGGAGACAATGATCCCAACCATGATAATGATCACCATGTCCACAAATGGCATCCCACCATCCCCCCTCAGATTGCCTCCTATAGCTACAGATCAGCCAAGCTCATCACATCTAGACAACTCAATGTATGGGAGATGGTAAGCCATCGTCACCATGAGGTATGTTAGTCCTTCTTTCATGCAAAGTGTTGTGCTTAATTCATTGGGCATGTCGATGAGGATCATTGGTTGAAGTTGGATAATGGATCACTAGCTCGAGAAGTTATGTTTGTTGCCTTGTTTCACCTTGGTGATTAGCTTTTGTGCCCTAGTCCAGTGTTGTCACCACCCAGGGAAAAGGGGTACTATTGGGGGGCCCTCACAAGGATAACATTTCGTTCCCCACCATACTTAACACTTTCCATCTTGGAGCTTGTCGTAGTGTACTAAACTTCGATAATGGGTCATGGTCCATTCTCTCATGAGAAGAAGGGGTTGAAGGCCGAGAGGTTGATGCAACTGCTATATATGCTATGTAAAAAATGATAAAGGCCACCTATAAAATCCACAGGCCAGCTTGAGCTCTACCCCCTCTAATGGTAATCGCCCCTTGTCCTGATGCACTGAATGCACATCTATAACAGGACTTTAGCCCAATAAAAAAATGAAAGAATAAAAGCTTAAAACCTGTAAAGGGGACTTGCAAAATAATGAATAGGTATCAAAAGGAAATTAAGGGGTTTGAAATGCAAAGAGTACAGAGGAAAGGGTACCTCAAGAAAAAAGCGCTGCCTCTACAAAGGCACTCGTAGAAATGGATTTAATGACACCATAAGCCATGAAATAAGCCCCAACTCATACCACTATCACACTTACTCTTGAATGGTTTCTTTTCTTTCACTGTTTCCCTCGAGACCTATCCCTCTACCTAGGTCTGAGCGACACTCTCTAGAGTGGCTTTTATTTAATGACTAAAGTGATTTTTTTGTAAGGTTGAGTGACTCAAGTGATTTTAAGTCATCTCAACGAAAGATTAAGTCGTGACCGTTAGAATGTGAGAGGCAAGATCTAATCTTGGCCATTGAGATCTAGGGTTAGGGTTTTAGTCATTAGGGGATTATAAAAGCAGATCTAAGGAGAGTGAGAGGCACACAATGAGTGCATAGGAGCAAGAAGGAGTCTTGCTCATGTACTTGTTTCTTAGTGGGTAGGGATGAGGAAGTGTGCAGGGGGAAGCTAGGAAGATAGCAACCAGGTCGACTAGGCTATCAACTACAGCATTGTAATTCTCTGATGGGCCATTATCCCAAGACGGAAGCCCAGGATTTTTAGCAATAAAATCAAACTCATAATTGGTTTTCCCGCGAGGGTTTTTCCAAGGGTGTTTACCTGAATCTCGTGTGCAATGTGATGTTTGGTTTTTGTGTTAATGCTTCCGCTTATATTTTCGTTGAGTAACCTAACTGTGCTTTAGTTTAGTAACTTTATTTTGCCCAGAATTAATTGTTGTGTGGTAGGTTAGCAGAGTTCAACACGGTATCATAGCCACGTCTCTGGCGGAAGCCAGGTTTGCACAGGAGGATTTTGTAGCAGCGAGGAAATTTTTTTTCCAAGTGCAGAAGCTACGGGTTTGATAAAATAAAAATAGAGGGCACGGTTGTTGTATAGTCGTACGACGTACGAACTGATGCAGAAAAGAGCCGACTACAGCAGAAATTCCACTGAATGTTGAGTAGGGATCGGGTCATGGATAAGGCAGTAGCCAGAGTTGGTTGGTGGCTGAAGGCACCAACAGCTGAACGAGAGGCAAGGCTGTGTGCAAGATGGTTGCGGACTGAAGTAAATCAACTGCCAAAGTGGCAGTCGTGTGATGAGACGCCACAGCAGCTGCCAGCCGAGAATAAGAGTCGTTGACTGAGGAGTTAGTGTAGCCGCAAAAGAAGTAGTTGCGTGGGTTGTTGAGCGGATGCACAGAGAGTTGTGACGGCTGGAGAGGATTGATCATGGAGTGTGGGCAGCAGTTAGAGAAAGTTCTGGACAGTAGAGAGAAAAGAATAGTCGTCAGGCTATGATCGGCTCGTGAGCTTGTTGGAGAGCGCCGGCAAAGAATGATGTGGACTGTCACAGCAACCACAAAGGGTGTTGACTAGAAGCGGATAGGACGACTAGCTGGTGTGTGCAGCATATCAACACGGGGAGGTTGGGTCAGAAACATGCCGCATGGGTTTGGAGCAGCCGGACATGGGGCTACGCGCGTGAAGAGTCCGTGGCCTACAACCGCCATATGCAGTAGCTGCTAGGAATGAGGTTGTCAGCCGAGCAGGCAAAGGGAGGCCACGAGGGTCGCATAATTGCCCAGCAGGGGCCAAGCAGCCGTCAGGCAGGTCTAGGCAGCCTTGGGCAGCGGGCAGGGTGCCCAGAATTTTTCGAGCAGCCTCAGAAAATGTTGGGCAGCAAGCAGACAGCTTGAGAAGCAGGCTGAGATAGTCGGGAAACAAGTAGAGAAGCTTTGGGCAGCCCAAAAAGAACCCGAGCAGCAATGAGAGGTTGTGGGCAGCCTTGGGCAATGCTTCGAGCAATGGGCAGCAAATCCGGGCAGCGAGTAGCAAGACCGGTAGCAGGTTCGGGAGGCCAAATTTGAGAAGGTTGTCGAGATGGGAGCGTTGGATCATCTCGCCATATAACAGGGACGAGGTTGATGTTCCTTAGTGTTTCAGAGAAGGACTCAGACTATCATAGGGATTGTGGGATGCATACCATGCATGCATGATGTAGTGAAGGGGGCTGGATGTGTCAGATTCCAACTAGAGTCAAGAGTTTCTCTGAAGGTGGCAGGAGTGATGTATGTCCCAGGGTTGAAGTTGCTCTCAGTATCATTCTTGGAGGACATGGGGTATGCAGTTACGTTCGAGAATGGACAGGTATGCATACGTTCAGAGGGAGCAGATACCCAGGATGCAGCAGTGAGGCTTGGCATCAGGGAGGGTATGTTGAACAGGTTGTTGGGACAACTTGTGTGTGGGTCCAAGGGGATCTTGAATTGTAGATCAAATCATAGTGCAGCGGAGGTAGCCGGAGGGTCTTCCAGTGTAGAGGGAGCAGCTATAGCAGCGACAAATTTGATGGGGTCGGAGATTGATCCAGGAGGAGGTTCTTTCAGAAGTACCTTCCTCGCTAAGAGGGAGTGTTAGCTTTTGGGGTAGCTCGAACAGGTACTTCTGCATTGGCGGTGCCTAGCATGTGGAGGTGTTCGAGCGACACTCTCTAGAGTGGCTTTTATTTAATGATTAAAGTGATTTTTTTTGTAAGGTCGAGTGACTCAAGTGATTTAAGTAATCAACAAGAGATTAAGGCATGACCGTTAGATCATGAGAGGCAAGATCTAATCTTGGCCATTGAGATCTAGTGTTAGGGTTTTAGTCATTAGGAGATTATAATAGCAGATCTAAGGAGAGTGAGAGGCACACAATGAGTGCATAAGAGCAAGAGGGAGTCTTGCTCATGTACTTGTGTCTGAGTGGGCAGGGCTGAGGAAGTGTGCAGGGGGCAACTAGGGAGATAGCAACCAGGTGGGCTAGGCTATCAACTGCAGCATTGTAATCCTCTGATGGGCCATTATCACAAGATGGGAGCCCAGAATTTTTAGCAATAAAATCAAACTCAGAACTAGTTTTTCCAAGGGTGTTTACCCGAATCTCGTGTGCAATGTGATGTTTGGTTTCTGTGTTAATGCTTCCACTTATATTTTCATTAAGTAACCTAACTATGCTTTAGTTCAGTAAATTTATTTTGATCGAAATTAATTGTCGTGCTAGGTTAGCAGAATTCAAAGGCATACCTAATAGGGTTGGATGAAGGCCCTCCCATATTCAAACTTGCCAACTCACATGAAGTCCTGAGTCGATGTGATAATTGAAGGGGATACTAAGGTGAAATATTCATATGGCTTATATCTTAAGTAACAACTTACTTTGCATGACTTAAGGACTAATATCTCTTATGAACATTGGTTTACCTGATCTTATATTCTGTCTTGATTTGGATGGCCCTAACATGGTTCTTTGAGGGACATCCCAAGCTTTCATCACTCAGGATGTTGTGCCCTTACTGCAAGACTTTGGCATGTGTGATGTAGAGCGGTGAGTCACCTAGTGACTTGGCACCTTCCGACATGAACTCTCACATCTTCAGGACCTTGGACGATGGACAGATGGGCTTGGTTTTGACATATTTGGTCATGATGGCACAGATGAGCTGAAGGCCCACATGCTAGGCAGTGTACCCCGGGGATTATTACTGTTAAATTTATAAGCAGCTACAAGAGCAATTCTCCGGAAGGATGGCTAAGACCCTAGACGAGATCTAGGGCCCCCAGTGCACTCCTGGGGCACTTGGTCTGGGACCAAACAGTCAATGCCATGGAAAAAGACCCTTGTTAGGGCCCCCAGTATACGACCGGAGTTCTTGGTCTAGGACCAAGCAGTAAAGACCCCTGAGAGGGCCCCCAGTATACGACTGGGGTTCTTGGTCTAGGACCAAGCAGTTAAAGCCCCTAGATAAGCCTAGGGCCCCTGGACATGATCCAGGGTACCCATGCCTAGGGCATGGGTTGATCCTTGGTCTTAGACCTTGGTGGATAAGACCCCAGAAAAAGTTCTGGGGCAACTTGATCCTCGATCAAGTATTTTGTTGGTGTATGACCTTCCCTGAAGAAGGACATGACCACATGAGGGATGTATCCCATATGCAATGATGATAAAGTAATAAGATCACCATGAAAATGAACGAACGAGTATTGCCTCCTTGTAAACCCTCCTTAACCCTCTCCTAACCTTGCTTGTGTGATTTGGGGTTTTATGTTGTTTTGTCTTGAGGGTTAAATAAAGTTTAAATTAAAATGTTAATTATATCATGTTTAAATTATTTAATTTAAACAAGATATTTTTAATAAAAATTATTTTAATTTAATTTACTTTATACCCTAGTCCAAAACTATAAATTAAACCCCCCTACCCCTCTCAACCTACACTATTATGTTATGTTCTTGTGCTCCTAAAGTGTGTGGATCCTCTCCTTGCTGCGGCCCTCTTGCTATCTACTGTTGGTGAGCTTGTTGCTGCGGCTCATTTCCTGTAGGAGCTTTGTTGCTGTAGGTGGCTCGGTCCTCTATTCTACTGTAGAGTGCTGACTGTGGTGCGGCCCCTCCTATATTACTGTTGTGTGGGCTGACTGTGGTGCGGCCCCTCCTATATTGCTGCTGTGTGGGCTGACTGTGGTACGGCCCCTCCTATATTGCTGCTGTGTGGGCTGACTGTGGTGCGGCCCCTCCTATATTGTTGCTGTGTGGGCTGACTGTGGTGCGACCCCTCCTTGTTGCTGTTGTGTGGGCTGACTGTGGTGCGACCCCTCCTTGTTGCTATTGTGTGGGCTGACTGTGGCTCGGCCCTCCTTATTTTGCTTGTGTGGGGTGACTGTGGAGCGGCCCTTCCCCTTGCTGCTGTGGATAACTGTAGGGTGACTGTTGGAGCAGCTGTTCTCCTTACTGCTGTTGGAGCTTTTTCTGAGGTTGCTGCAGCCCCCCTTTTGAGGTCTGTTGTGGTGTGATGCAGCCCACTCTCTTTGCTGCTGTAGTGTAGCCCCTCTTGAGTGCGGCCCTTCTTTGTCGCTGTCCAGATCTGTCCCGTGTTGAGCCACGGCCTTCCTTAAACAATTTTTGTGTGAGGGTTTTATCAACAGAATTTTTCTGTGTGAGGGTTTGGGTGATTAAAACTTCTATTGAGGGTTTGATTTTTATCTTGTATCCCTGAGGCCCTATCTCCTTGGTGGCAAGAAAGTTTATTCATCTCTTGGCAAGAGATCCAACCTATATGGTGGATCTATGAGCTGGACTTTGTCTGAGTATAATTACAAATGGTTTGCATCTCTGTGTGTGGTTGTGACCTCTTCAGAGGTAAGTCTTCAAAACAAGGTAAGTTATCTATTCAGGTTATCAGATCTGAACTTTACTTTGAGTTTTTGTTTTGATCTATCTAGATTGATGTATCAACATTGAATGTTTTCAGATCTGGACTGTATGTTGAGTTCTGGTTCTTATTTCTGAAGTTTGGTTTGTTGCTCGTGATCAGACTGGGTTTCATTTCGAGTTTTAGATATGTAGATCTATATAAGTTTTATTCCAGCATTGTAGATCAGAATTTGATGATTATTCTAGATCTACCTATTAACCTTATCCAATCTGTTTAGATCTGCTTGTTTTCTCTGTTCAAGTAGTGAAGATTGTTTTCTAGACATGAGATCTAGTTGTTATTCTCACTAAAATTTAAAAGATACTTTTGTTCTGCTTTACTACCCTGATTCTAACAATTACTCACTAGATTGAGGACGTTGCAGCAGTTGACAGTCGGATACCATGTAGAGACGAGATGCAGCCTCCTCCACCTTGGACCCAATGCCCTAGACCCATGACGTTGGCCTCCATTTGATGATTACGTCACCTTCTAGAGTTTGAAGGTGATAGGGTTTGATGATCACTTGGGGTACCATTGATGACTTGGCATGACCATGGATGAGGAGATGCACCATTGCCATGATTACACCTTGACATGATGCCACGTGGCCTTGGGAAGCCCTCCTTTAGCCTTGGGAAGCTTGACCTCACCACATGCGTGGCCTCATGATGGTTTATTTGCATGTTTTATCATTTGTAGAGGTTGTTTTAGCCCCACTTACATTATGGATCAGACATTTTACTTTATTACGTGGACAAAGCGCTAGGGTTTACCTCTTATAAAGAGGCTAGCGCTAGGATTATTTTTCATCATCGCTTCCCTCACACTCGTGTGGGATAACACTTCTAAAAGATTCGCTATTTTGGTCTCTTTGGCTCTTTTCTCTCATGAGCTAGTCTTGTGGAGGAGATCTTTGTGGATGGTTTGCTCTTTCGGATGATAATTTTCTGCAATTAGGGTTTTGATGCTCTTGCTACTTGGAAGAAGTAATTTTCTACAATTTTATGTTTCTTGCTAATGCTAAAGGTTAAATTGCTATCTTGTTGCAAGTTTCATTGTCTTGTTAAAACCCTAAGAGGGAGACATAAATGTTTCTCTCCCTCACAAAGTCTTTATTGTCCAAATTTGTGAAGCATTCTTTGTTAGGGTTAAAAGCCTAAGGCCCAAAAATGCTTGCACTTTAGGGTTTTAACCTTAGCCTTTGATCATTTACCTAAGTGGAAGAAAGAGAAGGGTAAAACAACACATAGGGCCCAAGAGTGTTTGCACCCTAGGTACCTTTTTCTTCAAAGTCTAAAACCTAAGGCCCAAGGGTGTGTTTGCACCTTAGGGTTTAGACCTTACCTCTCTTGTTTCATCTACTTCAATCTTTAAGCTAATACATTTATGACTCCATGAGCCCTAGAGGACTACGACACTAATCTAGAGGTGTTCTTATGGTTGAAGTATTTGTTAACATCAATATTCTCTCTCTCTCAAACACTTTACTAACTTTCCTAACCCTAACCCTAACCCTAAAAAACTATTACTATTTATTACTGTTGTTAAAAAAGTTTGCTACAGCCACTGAAAAATGCTTTAATTTGCTGCATACACTCATTTATAAGTGGCTTAACTTACTCAGAAAGTACTTCTAGCAATTGGATAATGGTATACATGTTGAATGCTTAATTTTTATGGTGAATTGCTACATTTCTGAGTACTTTTATTTGTTGTTGTTGCAATATATTAATTGTTGTTATAAAACTAGTTTACTACTGTAATTTGCAACAGCCACAACATTCACTGATTGTCTAGTGTCTAAAGGGTCATTATTGCACTCTATAACTTGGCAATTGTCTATATTATACTGCAAATTGTTTATTGTCTCGTACAGGTACAACAATTATCTCGTTATCTTCTATCCCTTTCCGAGACCTTGACCTAACTAATGGGTTACCAAGATAGGGGGCTGTAGGCTTGGTTAATCTTGCTATTTGATCCCTTAAGGTCACCAGGGAAGCCTCCCTTGTGGTGGACCTCTTCCATCACTAAAATGAGGGATGTCTCTACTTAGGTGACAATGGTAGATTCTTCCATAGTTACACAACATTTGGGATCTTATGGAGGGCTTTTCACAAGTACAAATCCTGTGATAACATGCCCAATACCAAATGTTTTGTTTCCAGCCCTGATGAAGGCAGGTGGTGTGGCTACTTCATCTCTCCTCACCTAGTTGATTGTGTCTCGAACTAGGGAACTGACCATTCACAAATGCTTGTTTCGATATTGTTGAATATGGATGACCATATTTGGGCCAGCATGTACACTTCTAATGATGCTAGGGAAAGGGTTGCATTTTGGAATTGGATGGAAAAAGAGTTAGTGTGCAATGATTTTAACATAGTCAAAGAAGCAAAAGATAAGTTTCTACTACCCCTTTCAATGTGCATTGGTAAGACAAAAGCGTGGAACAGCATAAGATCCAAATTGGGCCTATACAAATCGAACAAATATATATGAATTACTCAACGTAGCTTTGGTTTACCTAGTCATATTCTTGAAAGGGTAACAAGAGAGTCCTCAAGCAATTAGACAAAGAAATGTTTTCAAAGCAAAATACTTTCTCCTTTGATTGTAATGGATCTAAACCAATAGCCACATTGTTGGATCAATAGGCCATCTACTTTTAAATTTTGAGGGGACCTAATAAGAGGTAGCTTCATAGAGCTCACTACATAATGAATGTGTTTCATCTAAAGAATCATAGTTGCATCAACTACATTGGAATAGTTTGAAACCTCATCATTTGGCCAAGAGGATAAACTAGCTGGATCACTTGGTGGGAGGATGCAGTTTTTAGAACTACCTCTTTCCTCTGAGGATATGATCTTCGATAGATTTGATTCGCTCCTTCATTGTAATCGTTTGATCTTTGGATATTTAACATTAATTGTTTGGGTTTCATATCTAAATTGATCATTAACTTCTGGTAAATCATTTGCACTACCCATAGGGGTTGTCTCACTTAGTAATTGATTTTGTATCTAACCATTCAGTTCCCTCATCTATATAGCTAACTCATGAAACGTGTCTTATTCCTGTAGATGCCATTAATCGTCTCTTCAATTTCAAATTGTTGTGATTAGGAGAAGGGGTGCCAAGGCCCTCAAAGAGGAGTTGGCAATTAGTGGGCCAAAAGCTTCATGCTAGCGCCTTCGACAAAGATCCTCAAACAAAAGTAACCAAGCTTAGGCACCAAGTAAGGTGTCCAAAATTTGAATGGCTAAAGGAGCTTAGCTTTGGGATGGATTGCATTGGATTTGTTCATGAGACATGCATACTATGGATTTCTTTAAGGCTTTGGCCTCTATGGGATTGTTGAGAAAATTTGAGGTGTAAGTCTCTTTCAAGGAGAATTACACAATAGGCAAAATTTGAAAGAAAGTTCATGCAACACTATGGCATGGTCTTCCGATCTCAGGGAATGCATGAGGAACCTAGATTAGCCATGTAAACCTGCGTAGACATAGCCCCACATAAATTAGAAAATTAGCGCAGAAGAAAGATGCAGAAAATGAGTAAAATAAACTAAGGCACTACTCTAAGCTAAGACCTCCAAACTAAGCTTTGATAGCTGAAAACAGATTTGGGAGAGATTGATCCAAAATCTGGACTACAAAGAGTGCAAACAAATCAAGATCCACTAGCACTTGTTGGAGTTGGAAGATAAGTTAGATTGTGCAATGTGTTGCTACCTAGATGAGGTCACTCATCATTGAGCACTAGGTGGCCTCATCTAACTGCTACTATGGGATCTGGGATGGCCATGTCACTAGGGTCACTAACAAGTAGAAACAGTCCCCCAAGCTTGCATTGATCTAGAACTAAGAGCCATACTACTAGCGATTTGTCTCTTGGTACCCTTGGTAGATGGGAGCACCAAGAAGAAGGAAATGATCATATGACAAGAGGTTGCTCTAGTGGTGGTCAAAGAATCTGGGACAGGGGTTTGAGGGCCTCCTACATGTAAAGAGCCAAGCATCGTTGGTTGGAATACTAAAAGAAACTAGAAAGTGCTTGTGACTCCCAGGGTTGGTTCCTGTATGAATCCAAGTATAAGATTGGTTTAGTGGTGTTTCTTTCTTTAGAGATAGAGTTTGCACAGGTTTTCAAGGATTAGAGAGAGATGGCTATTTTTAGCAATTCTCCTACTTTTCAGGAGACACGGTTGCAAATTACAACGTGTGGCAGTCTTGGAGTGTGATAAGTGGTAGAAGCAAGGCGCATCTTCAGTGAATTAAGGCGCATCAATTAAGTTAACTAGTGTGAGTGGGCACACGTCAAAAGTTACAAGTTGGCGTGGTTCAGCTATTAAAGCACATGCATCAGTTGAGTGTGGATCAGCACACGTCAAAAGTTACACAGCTTTACGTGGTTGAGTTGACTGAAGATTTACTCCCCCTCTCTCCCACTTCACTCCTATCTCACGCTTTCCTCTTTCTCTCATGCGCACTTCTTCTTCCTCCCACTCAAAATCCCTTATTTAGCGCATTATCCCTCTCTTTATCGCATCTTCCCTATTTCCTAGCACAAACTTCCTTAACATGCGCACCCCCTCCTATTCTCCTCATTCTCCCCACTTCCATGTGCATCCCCCATTTCTTTCCCATGCGCATTCCATTTCTCACTCATGCGCACTTACCCTTCTATGTACCCTCCTTATTTACTTACCTCTCCTCTCTCATGCGCATGCATGTCTCCCATCCCTCACGCACTCATCCACTTCTCTCTCCCACACGTGCGTGTCTCATTCCTATTTTCCCATACGCTTTTTCCTCCTTCTACTCATGCGCATTCTTCTCCACACATGCACATTATCTCATTCCCTAACTTATGCGCACATCACTCCTTGTTTAGCACATGTATTCCTCACCCATGCGCTTGTATTCCATGTTCTAGCACGTATCACTTCCACTCGTCTCATCCTATGCATCCTCTTTCCCATGCGCATATATCTATAGCATGGGCGCATGGAATCCTTCTTTCCTCAGTGATCTACAGTTAACTCACAACGTACACATGAACGCATGGTTCTCACTTCACTCCTTTCTCTAAATGTGCCTTGCATGAGGGGAAGGTATTTTGGGGATGAGAGCCTTCTTGGATATATATATTGAGGGTTTCTCCATTGATTCTTGGTGGGATTTGCGCAGCAGCAACAGACTTTCTCATTCTCTCTCTCTTCTCTTCTCTAGTTTCTATTTCTTTGTGCAAGAGCCATCACTATACCAATTTCTGTACTTGTCTTCATGGTGCAATCAGCCTTTTGGAAAATGCGGGAATAAAGCTTTGTTATGCTTGTATCAAGTTCTCGAGGATTGTTGGTATTGTGTTGGATTTTGTGTTTTGATTAGAAGCTCTTAGCCTTTTATCTTGGTGTTATTCAACCATTTAATTGCGCTTTCTTTCTTTTATTCCATACTTCTTAAAGCTAACATTGCAAGGATTCTGTTAGTGTTTGTAGCTCGGACAAGTATTTTTGTAAGGGTGTCTACTTGCAAAAATCGTCATTAAATGTATCCTATACTTCTCCTAGAATTCACTTTATTAATTAATTAATAAAGTGAATGTTTTTTTATAAAGTGATTTTTAATTAATAAAGTGACTAAGTTAAAGTCACTTAATGATTTAATTAAAAGAGAGTCGTTGATCTCACGATCTAATCTTGACCGTTGAGATTAGGTAAATCGCTCGAGACAAAAGACAGAGAGGGTAAAGGAAAAGACATAAGGAATTTTCATTTCACAAGTCACGTGAAGTGAAGAGGAAAAATCAGATCTAATTTTTCAACTTCGCGAGAAAAGAAAAACGACAGCACGCTTCCCAAGGCAGGTCATATGCTTCCCGAGGCAGCACGAAATTCGAGTCAACATGTCTTTTGAGGTAGCACATATTTCGAGATAGCACGTCTTTTGAGGCAGCATGGAAATCAAGGCAACACATCTTTTGAGGTAGCATGGATTTTGAGGCAACATGAATTTCGAGGCAGCACATATTTTGAGGCAACATGGATTTCGAGGCAGCTGCATTTATTGCATCAGATACATATCCATTCAAATATGTATGGACAGTCTCAATGATTGGCAGCACGCAAATCGAGGCAACGTTGTGGTTCAAGTTTGCAGATTTGGTTTGTGGTTCTAATTTCTCAGAGCCATTTTCCCAGTGAAGGGAGCTCTTGTAAGTTATGATGGTATTTGATGAAGTACTGATTTGAAAGAACAAAAAAATTATTGTGTACTGTGTGTGATTGCTTTTCTCATTTTTTCCTCTACATGCAAGAGTTAATTATTTCAGCAAAGTATTTAGATATGATCTGTTTACTTAGTTGATCTAGAGTAAATTAAGATGATATCAGAGCAGATCTATTGTATTCAATGCAAATCAGCCATGTCAATAACCAGTGTGAAGTTTGAGGATTGACTAGATGGGGCTTCAAATTTCTTGCCTTGGAAAGCAAGAATCTCAGTGATCTTGAAGGAATGGGATTTGTGGGAAGTCGTGACCAACCCTCCTTCAGCTCCAGAGCAGACCACAAGTGGTACGCCAACAGTGGTAGACCCAACAGTGTAGGCAGCGTGGGATAAGAAGGATATAAAGGTGCAGAGGGTGATCCTTGAAATCATCAAGGATCATCTGATCCCGCATGTTGCAGAAAAGACCAGATCTAAGAAGATGCTTGATGCCCTTATGTCACTCTTTCAAAGTGACAATATGAGTTGAAAGATGATCCTCAAAACCAAACTCAGAGAATGCAGAATGTCCACCTTAAACAATGTAACCAGCTATCTTATGAGGATCACATAGATCCGTGACCAACTTGCAGCTGTAGGAGAAACAATACTTGATGCAGAATTAGTGAATGTTGCTCTGAATGGGTTTTCTAAGGCTTGGGAACCATTCATCATGGGCATCTATGCCAAAGAGAAACTCCCCAAGTGGGAGAGACTTTGGGATGACTGCATTCAGGAAGAGACTCGTAAAGAGTCCAAATCTGGCAAGCAAGGAGGAGGTGCAGCAAATGAAAACATGGCCTTGGTAAGCAAAACCAAGAAAGGCAAAGGAAAAGTTTCCAAGAAGGGTAATAGTTAGGGAGACTGACAACAATCTGGGCAGAAGAGAGATATGAGCAAGATCAAATGTTATATCTGCCATAAGAATGGCCACTTTGCTTCTCAGTGTCCACAAAGAAAGAAAGGCGAAGGAAAGTCGCAGACAGTTGCAGCGACTGCAAAGACACAATTGAGCGAACTTGCATCCAAGTTTGAGAATGATTGTGCATTCATGTCTTGCTTTTCTACCAACACTACTCCCAATGGTGCATGGTACTTGGACAGTGGCGCATGCCGCCACATGACAAAGGCTAGAGATCTGTTCAATAGTTTTTCAGAGGATGACTCAGATCTACACATTCAACTTTGACATAATACCAAGTATGTAGTGCGGGGTCAGGGGACAGTGCAATTCCATCTTGAGTTAGGGGGGTCCTTTGATGCAAAAGAGGTACTCGATGTACTTGGCTTGAAGAAGAACCTGTTGTCCATCTCAGTCATGGAGGACAAAGGTTATGAAGTGAACTTCCAGTAGGGGCAGGTGTTCATTCGCCCAGAGAGAGCCAATCCAAACACTGCTATGAGGATTGGAGTCCGAGATGGAAACCTTTATAGACTTCAAGGCCAGCCTGCACAAGCATTGTTGCACACCAGTGAGAGCTTGTGCGATCTGTGGCATACGAGGATGGGTCATCTCCATCACAGAGCCCTACCATTACCTAGGAAAATGGTCACTGGGCTTCCAGAATTCAGTCTGGACCAATAAGGGGTGTGCAAAGGCTATGCACTTGGCAAGAATGTCAAGGCAGCCTTTCCTAGCAGTGAGACTCGATCCAAGGGCATCTTGGATCTAATCCATTCAAATGTTGGAGGGTCTGTTGTCGTCCTTATACACACTTGCAAACGTGAGCTAAGTCCTGCTCACTTAATGTGTCCTCGGAGGCACAATGCCTAGGTTCAAAGTCCACGTTGTCACTTTGACTTGAACCTCTTCCATCTAGGCTAACTCCTAGGGAAGCCAAGGGTGGTAGACCCTAGTTACTAGATGAGATTTAGAGTTTAATGTTCTAGGAGTTGGTTTTAATTGGTTAAAAGGTTAAGGGGAATCTGGCCTATGATGTCAATCAGCGAATGCAAGATGCAACTATCTAAGTATGAGAGTCAGACCTTTTCCTAAGGCAACTAAGACTAGTGCCTAAGATTGGGCAATGGGGTCAACTAAGTTAAGGGGATGTTTGTTATAAGATAATTACAAGTTACAATATTATAACAAGATAGACAAACTAGATACAAAAGAATATAAAGATATACAAGCTAAACTAGATAAAAAAATATTAACAAGTGCTTGAAATGTGCAGGAAAGAAGATATTCAAAGATGAACAACCATCAACACATCAAGCCAAGCATGCTCACAACAAATAGACTTTCGTTGGACTGCTTTTCAATGGCCAAGAGACGCAAAGCACTCAAGACCCAATCAAGAGAATGCCTCCAGGTGGATGCGCACTTCTTGAAGGATCACACCACAAGTACAAGAATTAAGGATAGATGAAAAACGTGGAAAGCCAAATATTCCAAATGAAAAATTTAACCACTTGGATATTATTTCTACAACACATCAAAGATAGCTTGCATATGAATGTAAATTGAAAAACAGTGAGATCAGTGAGCTTGCAAGTGTGTAATTGTATTGTTGATGTTGTAGATTGAAAATTAAATTAAATGATTAAGTGTGAGATTAATTTTAGCCCTATTTGGGTATCAACCCAAAAACTCTCCTCCCCCTGTTACCAAGTGGCTGTTGGATGCTCAAGAAGTGAGGCAACGAGGCCCACCCTAGCTTCACAGGTCAACCCTAAGGCCAAGTACTCTGGAAAGGACGTCGCACGCCGTGAGACCGTCCCCGGCCTAGCACCTTCTATGGCTTTCCTCAAAACCCCGTTTTAAATGGCGAAGATGGTGAGTTATGGTGTCCTGTTAAGTCTAATTAGTTTATTTTAGACCTATGAACTAAATATGGTGAAGTGTGACCGAGTGCTTGTAGCTTGCTCAACAAAGGATTGCCAAAATACTGAAGACGAGTGTGAATTCTTAACAATGAAATTGCAGATTTAGTTCTTAAGTGTTGAATTATTGCATGTAAATGTAAGAACTAAAATGCTTGTGAAACTAAGATCTGAAAAATGTTGTGAAGGCTGAAGCCTTTGAAACACAAGATCGCAAGTTAAATTCACTTATAAAATATTAGATTGCATATGAAACTTAAAGCAAAACATATAACTTGCGGAAATTAAAAATGATTAATTATCACTTGGAGGTACCAATACTTGCATGCATGTATTAAATATAGATCTAAGAGGGATTACTGCATGTGAAGTAAATGACTGAAATGAAAGATTAATTAACCAGTTATTTGATGCATGTGTGTTGGATTAATATTTAACAATTAAAGATTGCACACAAAGATTACTGAATGAAGAATAAAAAGGAAAACCACAATGCCTCCACAGGCTCTAAGCTAATTAGTTGTGTTGGATCTACTCTAGATTATTTTAGTTAAGCATGCATGTAGAAATCACAACTAATCTAGCTAAACTAAAATCTGAAAAACAGAAAGGAAATCTAACTAAAGCATGCCAAGTAAAGACTTAAAAATAAAGGAGCTGCAAGCCACTTGGGTACAACTCCTTGGGCTTGTTTTTACAATGATTTAGAGTAGATCAGGAAGAAGAAAACATTACCACAGTGAAAGGAGTTGTTGGAGGGTGTGTTGTGCATGTAATTTGGGCAGCATGGCCTCTTGTCCTGGCGATAATCTGCAAAAATCAGCGAGTTGTTGCTTGCTGATTTGAGCTGCAACACACTCAACAAAGTTACGATATTTCTGTCTTTCAACAGAAACTCTACACATCTAAAAACCATAATTTAATATTTGATTTGGGACCTATCTCAGCATGCTAAATACCAAAATCTGAAAGTGAAAGAAAGAGAAAGAGGAACAAAAAATTGCATATGAAGTGTATGTGAAGATGAGGGAAGACTCGTCCTTGAACATATCCCAACAACTCCTCCTCAAGGCAACTTGCAAGCTCAATAATGTGTGAGATAAAATAGACAAATGGATTGCATGCATGCATAATACAACAAAGTTAGTATTAAACATGAACATAATGCATATAGGCAAACAAACAAAGTTTTACTTCACCTAACCAAGCAAACAAAGTTATACCTTAGCTATACTATTTTAATGATCACAAAATACTGAAGACAAAAACAATATCACCTTGAGTATGTAAATGAAGCATGTAGACAAAATCCAACACTCCTAATTCCTCCAAAGCGATTTCTGTATTATTAAATGGGAAGAGGTTGTAGCAACAATGTTGCTCCAAGCTCTTCAATAACCAAAACTAGTGAAGCAATATGACAATAGTGAGAGAGAGAAGGAATGGGATGGAGAGAATTTGGTAGCATAACAATACTGTCAAGAATTGTCAAATGAGAGAGTGAGGGGTTTCTTATATAGCCTTGGGAGAGCAAGAGACCTCTCTTGGATCTTCAACACTTGTCAAAGATCCAAAGGTGAAGACAACTCATTGAGAAAAGCAACCAATGAGATGACAGGCTTTTAGGGTAAGGGGAAATGGCAAGAAAGTGAGTTAGAAGGTTGAGTTGGCCTCATGAAGGAGACGTATTGGTCAAGGAGAACACCCACGCTTTCTTTGAAAGCAAACTTCCAAAATTTAAGTGATGTTTCCACTCTATCCATTAAAGAAAGTGTATGTTTCCAATACGAGCATGAGTGAACAAGAGAAAGCATGAGGAAAGGCGTGAGGGATGAGTAAAGCGTGAGGGATTTGGTAAGGAAGAGTGTGTGGGACACACTCTAAGTGTGACGTGGATGGAAAAGGGTAGGTGTATTGGTTGAAGGAAAGGCCCATGCCATCCTTAAAACGAGAATCCACCTTTTTAAAAAGATGTTTCCATTTTCAAACGAGATAGGGGACGTAAGCATTAAGGGAAGTGTGAGTTTTGAAAAAGAAAGAGTGAGGGTACATAAGGGAGTGGCTTGGAGCGTGGAGTCCACACTCCTAAAGTGAGGTGGATGGGCAAGAAGGAAGGGTGCACCTCATGAGGAGGGGCCCTCAACCAATTATTAAATAAAAAATTAAAAGCTCACGTGGGGAGGGTGTACGTACCCCTTAATAGGGAATTAAATTAAAAGGTGAGTAATAAATTAAAGTGGGTTTAAAGGGGTAGGTAAAGGGTTAGGATGAGTTAGGTAGTCTCTCTTAACACTAATGCCACTTACTTCACCCGATTTGACTAACTATTACAAAATTGGCATTTGCCCATGTCCTGGGTTTGGCAATTAAAATCGTCGTTTTCCGGAAAAACTCCTAAGTGGACAAACAACCTAGCAAAACTTGTCCCACTGAGTTGAAACTTGGTCCACGGGTTTAGGGGGTCTCATTAGCTTTCTTTTGAGTACAAATACCCCTATCAAAGATCTCAGGACCTAAGTTTTACATTAAATACCCAGAATTAATTAATTCCCAACTTTAAAAAAAAACCTAGCTAGACTTGACGGAATTCCGTGAAATTTCGCGTGTTGTCTTACATGGTCATTTACAACATTCCTAAATACTAGCTACCTAGGAATGACTTCATTAGAACGCCTTTCACCACTTTGGAGGATTTATTGGGTGGGAGTGAAAAACTCAAGGGAGATTAACCTGGTTGGTTAGGCCACATTAACCTCCTGAGGACAAAAAACACTCAGTGAAAGGAACTCTCCTAATGAAGAAACCCTAAGGCAACTGACCTAACATGATCCATGTAGACCTATTACATTATAAACCCATGCAAGGGTGCGGGAATCCCGCTTACAAAACTCTATGCCGGAGCAAAAATTGCCCTGTAGAACCAAATAGTCTTCGACATATTTGCATCTGTTGATGCATATCTTCATGGTACATGGAGTTAACCCCCTAGTTGAGGAGGCGGTCAATACGGTTTATGTCAGTAGCTTTGATGAAGGGCGCATCCTACTGTGTGACCTTCATCGATGACTTCTCCAGGAAGACCTGGATCTACTTCATGAAGACTAAAGATGAGGTCTTCAATCACTTTTGAGCCTTCAAAGCTCAGGTGGAGAACATGACAGGAAGGAAGATCAAAGTGTCGAGGACAGATAATGGGGGTGAGTTCACCTCCACAGAGTTCAATGATTTATGCAAGGAGGCAGGGATCAAGAGGGAGAAGACAGTGGCCTACAACCCACAGCAAAATGGGGTTGCAGAGAGGAAAAACAAGTCTATCATCAGTGCGGTGAAGGCCATGATGCATGACCTGAGTTTGCCTATTTTTCTATGTGAAAAGGCCTGCAATATAGTTGTGTATTTGCAGAACAAGAGCCCACACCGGATACTGGAGGGTAAAACACCGAAGGAGGCATTCACAAGCAGCAAACTTGAGATAGGACATCTCAGAATTTTTTGTTGTCCAGTCTACATCCACATTCCTGTGGAGAAGAGGACAAAGTTGCAACGCTCAAGGGAGAGATGCATTTTGGTGGGGTACAGTGAGGATTCGAAGGCCTACAGGGTGGTCTTGTCATATCAATGCAAGACAATGGTGAGTCGAGATGTCAAGTTCGAGGAGAACTTGGCATCTAGGAAATCTCAGGACCTACCAGCAGTTGCAAAGGGATCGCAGGGGGTGGTTCCAAAGGCAAAGTCGAGAGTAGAGACTTACAGTTTAGAGAGTCAGACTCCAGAGGAGGAGGAGTCAGCCCCATCTACTTCAGTCAAGAGACCCGGGTGGTTTGAGCAAACCTTGCAGGATGCTCGAGAGCATGTTGATCCTCCCAAGTCCACATTCAAGGAGAGCAGACCTCCGCAGAAATTTTCGTAGTATATGGCTTTGATGACCAGCATCATAGACTCCGAGCCCTCCAGCTTTGAGGAAGCAGCCAGCTAGCATGTGTGGAGATATGCCATGGTGGAGGAGCACAACTCCATCATGAGGAATGATGTTTGGGAGATTGTGCTGAGACGTGAGGGGAAGTTAGTTGTGACTTCCAGGTGGCTTTACAAGGTAAAGCATGTAGTAGATGGCAATGTGGAGAAGTACAAGGCCAGATTTGTGGCTTGTGGGTTTTCTCAAAGAGAGGGAGTAGACTACGAGGAGACTTTTGCTCCTGTAGCCAGATACTCCTCTATTCGAGCAGTTATCTCTATAGCTTCTAAGATGGGATGGAGCAACCATCAAATGGATGTGAAGACCTCCTTCCTCAACGACATAATTGAGGAAGAGGTCTACATTGAGCAACCACAAGGGTTTGAGGTCCATGACAGTGAGACACATGTATGCAGGCTTAAGAAAGCCCTGTATGGACTCAAACAGGCACCCAGGGCTTGGCACTCCAGAATCAACAGTTATCTGCAAGGCATGGGCTTCACCAAGAGTGAGGCAGATCCCAACCTATACTTCTTGTTGGTTGGATCTGAGATCCTCATCTTGGTTTTATATGTGGATGATCTCATTCTGAAAGGTGCAGAGAATCTAATTGCAGGTTGCAAGTGAGATCTAGCGTCAGAATTTGAGATGAAGGACATCGGGCCGATGCATTATTTTATGGGACTTGAGGTTTAGCAGCGATCGAGCGAGATCTTTCTCGGACATGGGAAGTACACTTTAGAGATTCTGAAGAGATTCGGGATGCAGGACAGAAAATCGATGGCCACTCCGATGGTGACCAACCTGAAGAAGATTGATTCTTCAGCTTCTGAGTTGGCAGACTCCAGACAGTACAGGCAGTTGATTGGCTCGTTTATGTATCTGGTCAACACTCAACCAGATATTTGTTTTGTTGTTAACACCTTGGGCCAGGTCATGGTGGAGTCGTGGGAGGTTCACTAGGTGGTAGCAAAGCACGTGCTCAGATATTTGCAGGGCACAGTAGGATATGGATTGCAGTACCTTGGTGGAGATGGTGTCAGGTTGCAGGGGTTCTCTAATTCAGATTGGGCAGGCAACGATACAGATCGAAAGAGCACTTTTGGGTGCTGCTTCAGTTTGAGGCCAGCAGTCATTTCCTAGTTCAATAGGAAGCAGACTTCAGTAGCACTGAGTTCAGTAGAGGTAGAGTACACGACGACCAGTCTAGCTAGTTTTGAAACCATCTGGCTTTGCAAGCTACTCACAGGATTGTTTGGTCGAGAGCTTGAGCCAACAGTGATCCACTGTGATAACCAAAGTTGCATCAAACTCTTGGAGAATCAGTGTTTCACGCCAAGACAAAGCACATTGAGATCAAGTACCACTTCATCAGAGACAGGGTGCAGAAGGGAGTAGTTCAACTCCAATATATTCCTACAGAGGAGCAGTTGGCAGACATTTTCACCAACCCCTTGGTCAAGGGCAAGTTCGTCTTTTTCAAAGACAAGCTTGGAATGGTGGAGAATACCTTCCCCGCTAAGAGGGAGTGTCAATGTTTGTAGCTCGGACAGGTATTTCCGTAAGGGTGTCTACTTGCGGAAATCGTCATTAAATGTATGATATCCTTTTCCTAGAATTCACTTTATTAATTTATTAATAAAGTGAATGTCCTTTTATAAAGTGACTTTTAATTAATAAAGTGACTAAGTTAAAGTTATTTAATGATTTAATTAAGAGAGAGTCATTGATCTCATGATCTAATCTTGACCGTTGAGATTAGGTAAATCGCTCAAGACAAAAGACAGAGAGGGTAGAGGAAAAGACACAAGAATTTTTCATTTCACAAGTCTCGTGAGGTGAAGAGGAAAAACCAGATCTAATTTTTAAGCTTGGTGAGAAAAGAAAAACAACAGCACGCTTCCCGAGGCAGCATGGAATTCGAGGCAACACGTCTTTTGAGGCAGCACAAATTTTGATATAGCACATCTTTTGAGGTAGCACGAATTTCGAGACATCACATCTTTTGAGGCAGCACATCTCTTGAGGTAGCACGTCTTTCGAGGCAACTACATTTATTGCATCAGGTACATATCCATACATATGTGTACGAATAACCTCAATGATTGGTAGCACGCAAATCGAGGCAACGTTGTGGTTCAAGTTTGTAGATTTGGTTTGTGGTTTTAATTTCTCAAAGCCATTTTCCCAATTAAGGGAGCTCTTGAAAGCTCTGATGTTATTTGATGAAGAACTGATTTGGAAGAGCAGAAAAATTAATGTGTACTATGTGTGATTCTTTTTCTCATTTTTTTTGTTGCATGCAATAGTTAATTATTTCAGCAAAGTATTTAGATCTAATCTATTTACTTAGTTAGTTGATCTAGAGTAAATTAACAAATTCTACCACTTCAATTTATAAATTATACAAATTACCCCTTTAGTAGCTTGATCGCTAGCCAAAGGTCATCTTGTGTGCGTATTTTCGAGTTTATTTTGCAGATTTACAGGGAAGATAGCGCATACAAAACATAGGGACACACCCTTGAGGTTGGCACGCACTAGCCCAAACGGAGAGGAGTTTTTGATCTGGAGTTTCGTAATCTCTTTTTGAGAAAGGGATAAACAAATTTCGGGCAAGCTTTCTTGGTTGCTCAAAGAGTCGAGGAATTCCTTACAACTGCCCAAGGATTGCAGGGACTTCTTGTTGTTATAGAAGAACATTATGATGGAAACCACGCATATTTTTTCCTTACAGTTGCCTAAAGATTGCACGAACTTTCTTAGCTGCTATAGAAGAGAACCTTGCATATTATCAAGTTTCCATAGATGAACATGATGACGATGACTCATGCTTGGGTGATCAAGAACCAATAGTTGTAGAACTTGAGTCATATGTAGAGCTCCATGAGCATTGAGAATGAAGTTGAAGAGCTAAATTTACAAGTGGGTTTGGTGATTCTTTCCAGTGATGATGATAAAATTCAAGAGAGAGAGCAACAAGTCAACCATGTTGAATTGAATCAACAAGAGCTCAATCCTTGCATATCCCAGAAGTGGTTCAGGAACAGTTTGATCATATGCCATTGCAGTAGGGGGAGCAACTTTTGGTTCAACCAAAAGATGATATTTCTTACTTGCCTATGATCCCACATTCAGATTTTGTTCTTCAAGAAGATCCTTTGACCGATCATTACATGGATATCAGGGTCAATAATGATCCAGTTGAGCTGAGAATGATGGAGGTATTTCAGTAGCCAAATTCTAAGAGTTTCGACTCTCATGCTTTCAGGCTCATTATTGTTGAAGTACCATGCTCCAAATTCCAACCAACATCCTTCAACACATTCTTTAATAGCAAGGACACCAAGGCATCTTTCTGGCTTATGAGATTTCACAATTGGTTGCACTGGAAGGTTGACTATGTTGATCTTTCTCGTCTAACCAGTCACTTAGTTGCATGGTTACATTCGTCATTCGAGTATGTTCATTAATTATGCCAACTTTGACTAACCTCCGGCGAACAAAGGAGGTAAAAAATTTTGGGTTATTGGGTATTAGAGTCCATTTCCTATTTTTATTTTTTGTTGTTGTTATTATGTTTTAGGAGAGAAAGTTAACTCTTTTGTTTTGCATATTTTTCTTTCAAATGATCTGATCTCGGTCCTAGGGTAAAAGTCGCTATTTTTTTCCTTGTTACATCAACATGTGGTAGAGTCTTGTGGAGTAATTAGTGCCTCTCAAGAGGCTGGTCTTAGTTTCCTAATAACAGCTGTCCATTTTTTTTGAAACCTTGGATCAAAGGTATGAGTGTCTTATCTTATATTTGTCGAGTCTTTCTATCATCTTATATCTAGAGTGAGCCTAGATGAGGGTCGGTTTCTTGAACATTCCAAAGCATTTGAGTCCATTAGGAGGGGTATAATTGAAGAGACACAGGAGAGTCTTGAGTCATCTTATGCTTTGTCTCTTCATTGCTTTCTAGTGAGTCATATGATATGAGTCAATCGTCCCGCTCATCCAGCGGTAGGAACATGGTACCATACATCCTATATCTTCTTGAGTTGTCACTTCACGCTGAGGGAAAAGATTTTCATCATTGTTTTTCCTTTCAACAGGTCATCCTGCATCGACTTTGACATCATCTGGGCGTGATCCAAAAGTGGAGCACCTTGATGGTTGTTAGCCTCATTGACATTTATTTCACATTCGACAAGGTTGATCATCATTGGGTCGTGATTGAATGATCCTTGTCAATGTTCGACTTCAGTACATCTTGCACGGTGACTGGTTGTGCCCGTACCTTAGGGCCCATTTGCCTTGGTGGTGGGTTCATTTGCACTTGGCAGGTGTTTACATTACTGACATCCGACTTTCTCCCATGTGTTGACTTTAGCACATTTTCCACAGGGAGGAGTGTACATGGTAGGCGGTAGTAGGTAGAAGATTTGGATGAGACCCCCTTTCAACCGATCAGTGGGAGGATTATATGTATTTTTGACTCCAATGCCCATTGGATAAGTTTTTTGGATCACAAGTCAGCTTGCAGTGCATTTTTCTACTATAGTCAGGCACAAGGGTCTACCGGCATGTTTCTTACAGAGTATTGTTCATGGTTCCAGACACAAAGATTCTCAGGTTCTCAACATCCTGTAGGGGGATCCCATCCCCTTGAGTCGCCATTGTTAACCCCTAGATTTTCTCACTTGCAAATCCTGAGGGTTAAGGGCCAACATGTTCTATTTGGCTGGCATTCAGACAGTTTTCCCAGAGATAGCATGGCTTGAGCCAGGGTTGGTTCTCGTATGAGTTCAGGTATAGGATTGGTTTAGTGGTGTTTCTTGCTTTAGAGACAGAGTTTGCATAGGTTTTCATGGATTAGAGAGAGATGGCTAATTTTAGCAGTTCTCCTACTTTTTAGGAGACACAATTGCAAATTACAACATGTGGCAATCTCAAAGTGTGATAAGTAGCAGAAGCAAGGCACATGCCTGGGTTAGTCAATCAAGGAGCACCAATTAAGTTAACTAGTGTGAGTGGGCACACGTCAAAAGTTACAAGTTGGCGTGGTTGAGTTATTAAAGCACATGCATCAGTTGAGTGTGAGTTGGCACACGTCAAAAGTTACACAACTTTACGTGGTTGAGTTGACTAAAGATTTACTCCCCCTCTCTCCCACTTCTCTCCTCTCTCACGCTTTCCTCTTTCTCTCATGCGCACTTCTTCTTCCTCCCACTCAAAATCCCTTATTTAGCGCATTATCCCTCTCTTCAAGGCATATTCCCTATTTACTTTTCCCTCCGATGGTGAGCCAAGATTTATTTCCCCTCTTAGTTGACAACACTAGAAATCCCATCATCCAACTATTTTGTGCCGCATCTCTTCCCGTCACTTATGTCTCACTACTCTCTAGCTCTGAATATTACAGCAACCTTTCCCATGCATAGGTATTATTCTTCTATCCATTGGCTATAACTACTTCTTTAGCTTGTGATCACAATCTGTCCTTCAATGACTCGCCATCTTGAGTCCACCTCATGACATTACTTCTTGCCATCTCAAAACATTACCCTCAATCATTCTTGTTATTCATTCTCAATTCAATACCAGTGCCTCATGTACCCACATATTCATCTTCTAGAGATTAATTCATACATATCAGGGCTACTTCTTATGAACCTCCTCTCACATCAACTCAACACCAAATACCTCACATCGATCTATTGCATGAAGGCCCATTCTTGAACCACCTATCATAGCTACTCCCTTAAGATAGACACTTCTCATAACACACACACTTTCACAAACTTCTTTCTTCCTCTTCTCGATGTGCCCTTGGTGTTTTGAAACCAGGTATTTTCAAAATATTGTTGATGCTCCTGTATCAAATTCCCTAGGTATTTAAAAATCACATCCCATGCTTACAAGTTATATTCACACCTTTAATCAACACTACATTTGTTTGTTTATGTTGCACCTTCTTTCTTCAGCTCACTATTGTTATCTTCATCTCAACATCCTCTCATGTTCAGTGTTGCACTGTTGCATAATTGCCACAATACAAAACTCACTTATTACGAAAAGCTAGGATTTCCAACTCACTTTTTGATGTAACTCATCTTTTGCGGCTACTACCATCTCTATCTATCTTTCTTGATCACCAAAAGCATTGCTCATGCGCTCCTCGACCCTCGAATTGAGTCATGTCCCTGCAACGACATCCCACTACTCTTTTTCATGCAATCTACAAAGTGTCTTCAGTGTATCCATCCACTCTTGATTGAAATCACACAACATGGAGTCGCCTACTCAACATGTTACACTTCTCCTCACTCAATTATTCCCAACCACATGCAAATTGCCTCAATCGACATATTCACTTCTTCACAACATAAAATTCTAAAAGACATACTTTCAACAATCTTCCTCTTCACAAAAAATCTCTACACTCGCTCTGCAACATATTCTCTTGTAGATTACTTCATCTTCACTAGTAGATTTGTAATGTAATCCTTCCCTCTTCAATCAACATCTTCTTTGTCTTCAACAATTTCTCTTCAGCATCTCGTGCTTTCCCATGTGTCTTTTGTCTCCGCCTTTGAAACTCTCATCTACTCCTCCCAATGTTGTTACCAGCTCTAATACCACTTGATGTAAAAAGGGATTGAGACCCTTTGCGAATGAGAATTAAACAGTGGAAATCATTCTCCCATACACACACTAAGACTCTCAAACATAAATATAAAACTCAAAATCATCAACTGCATGGAATTATGACAACAACAATTTTCTTTAAAATGAAATCAACGATAACATTACATCCTTCTAGCTCTCCATCCTTCCACACAACTCTGATTATTCATTTGTCTATAGACTTTACAACCCTACATTTGCAGACTTTTATTATGCTACCAAGCCAAAGGCCATGGCAATTCCATATGTCTCTACGACATCACATCTTCTCTCTTGGTCAGGAAGCCCCTTTCCTCCACTCGTTCTCTTATTTATGGTCTCCCTCACTCGATCTCTTCACCTTCTGTGAACTACTTGTTTTCTTGGCTTATGTCTTCTAGTTGTTATGTGCTTGTTCATCCTCTCTAACTGTTTTGCACTGCCTTTGAAGCATTCACATTCCCTCTTTCTAATTGAATAGTGAATGCTCCTATAATCACTTGGACCATTGATCCTTTTCCCTCTGATGATGAGTGGGGATTTATTTCTCCTCTCAATTGACGTTGTTACTCCTCATGTTGACATGAATGGTAAATGGTCTTGTGCAGATTGGTGGTGTGATTCTAAAATTCAAAAGGTTGGAATGTTGGTGGAGGTTGCTTTGGGGGTATATCTTTTGCTTCACAAATATTCATCATGGTGGTCGCCTATCACTTTCACTTAGTGTTGCATGGTTGTCCTCTTACATGGTGATGCTTTTACCTAGTTCCATTCATATTCATTTCATTTCCATAGTTTTACCTAGGAAAATTGTTTATTGCAAGAATATTATAACTGTTTCCTAGGTAAAATCCACTTCCTACATACATTTTCACCACTTCTCACCATTTTACCTAGGATATTTATGTATCAAATCACATCTTGACATTTTCCCTAGGTAAAACCCTAAATTACACTACATTCCACTTCATTCCATCTCCTAGGAGGTGAATGGCATAATTAGCTTAAAATCCCTAAGCCTTACCTTATAATAACTCCTCAATTCTTATATTCTCACTTTTTCCAGTGTGAACACACCTAACTGGTTTGGAATATTTTAATTAAAAATTTAAAATCCTAAACCTTAGGTTGAGCGCCTAAGTATTGTTCTATTAGCACTTTATTGTTCTAATTCTTCATTGAGGCCTTTTCCCTAAGTTCCACTTTCTAATTGGTCACTAGGAGTTGTAACTTAAAGTCCATGTGGTACACATGAGACTAGGCACTCCCCCTTTTGACATGTATTGAAGTGAGATACTAGCCTATTAATACTTAAATGTTAAAATTCTCCATTAAGGCCTAATTCCCTAAGTTTTATTCCTCAATTCACTAGGGCACATAACCTTATGTCCATGGGGTACACAACTTAAGTTAGTACTTCCCCCTTTGGCACATGTGTTGAGGCAAAAACACATGACAGAAAGCCAATTCACCCTAGCCTCATAATATCCTTTTTCACACATGATAACCTTTTCATGATACATCTTTATCCTTTGACCAAAGTTTTGAGGATTTATTTGGTCTTCATGTTTGACTAGGTGCTTCTTATCCATGCACCCTAGGGTTTTAGCCTTCCACCTCATCCATTGAACTCATCTACCTTATCCACTCATGCACACATCCCTAGGTGGTGTGCTCCACTATGAAGACTTATTGACTTCTTGCAAAACCTTGTTCACACCTTACACACATGTGAAGTGATTAGTGAAGGTTTGACTTGGTCAAAGGGCACATTTGCATAATTTTCAAGGAGATAAGATGAATTTGATGAAGACCCATTTGTACAAGTGTCAAGAGCACCCCTTCTAGATTGAGAGCTTCAAGGTTGACTTGGTCAAAGTGGACACAAATGCGCAATTTTCAAGGGCGCACTATTTCATGAAGGTATATTTTATTATATCTTGGTCAGAGGACTTCTAAAAGATGCACTCAAGCATTACACTTGGTAAATTGCTCATCTATTTGGAAATTCACCCAAGGAGTATTATTATCATTTGGAGGTGGTTATTTCTAGAAAAGTACCCTCATCGTGGAGTTTTACACTTGGCATTCATGCACACCATTGGAAATTCGCCCTACCTATTTGACCAAGTCTTTTTATTATTATTTTAAAGATTGAGGACAAATGGCACTCAAAAGTTTCCTTTGCATGAGTTAGGAGGAGGAGGACGACGACACAAGCATCACATTCATCTAGATTATTTTATTTAGTATTTTCCATGGGTGTTTGACCTAATTTGCCCACTTAGGTAGTTGTAAATATTTTTTATATTTTCCTTGTAGAGTCTCGTGAGGAAAATAATATTTTATTATAGAAGAGTTGAGATAAAATCTATATAAGGATTTGCTCACTCCATTTGCAAGATGGATTGGATTAGTGGATAATAATGGGAAGAAGCTTGTCTCACCTTTGCAAATTTATTGTGTAATATTGTCTATTCTTTAGTATTTGTTCTAGAGTAGTCATAGAAGGATTTGAGTTGCAAGTTTTCATTGAGGAAGGAGCTATTGCAAGGCACACATTGCAAGTGAGGTATGAAGTATTTTTCTATTTCATTTCTTTGTCAAATTCTAGGCTAGATCTATTGTATTGGGGATGAATATCATAGGGTTTCATTTCCTTACCCTAGGTTTAGTATATAATTTTCTTTGTAATACTCGGGTTAATTTCTTTAGAATTAGCCTCCCTATAATCCTTGCAAGGTTTCGTATTCCTTAGTTTGATGTTCATCCAAGCAATCTTTATGATTTTTGGAACTTCAACAACCAAGACAAGAGGACAAATATTCAAGAGTGGCTTAGACCCCATAGCCCAAACAAGAAAGGCACTAGTCTCCTATTCACTCATCACCCCTTACATTTATTTTTCCATCACAATTGTGGCTAGGTTCTCTTTACTCCCATTCCTACTACACGAAGTGAACCTAGTTGACCAATAGGGAAGCCCCCCTTGACTAGGAAACTTTTCCTCAGTCTAAAGTGCAGGGGAGAGTTGGTGAGGTGGCAATGGCCAACCTCTCGAGTTCCACAAGGCTAGCACCCATCTTTGGGACTTTGAGAAAAGGTATTGGTTTGTGTGGTAACAGACACTACTAGAAATCCCACAATCCAACTATTTTGTGCTACATCTCCTCTTCCTGTGGTTTATGTCTCACTGCCCTCTAGCTCTAAATTTTACAACGACCCTTTCCATGCATAGGTATTATTCCTCCATACACCAGCTCGAACTGTTTCTTTACCTTGTAATCACAATTCGTCCTCCAATGACTCGCCATCTAGAGTCCACCTCTTGACATTACTTCTTTCCATCTCAAGACATTATCCTAAATCGTTCTTGCTATTCATTCATGGTTCAATACCAATGCCTCATGTACCCACATATTCATCTTCTAGCAGTACGTTCATACATATCGAGGCTACTTCTTACAACCCTCCTCCCACCCAAACTCAACACCAGATACCTTATGTCAATCTATTGCACGATGACATATTCTCAATCCACCTATCATAGCTATTCCCTCATAACGAACACTTCTCATTATGCATGCGCTTCCACAAACTTCTTTCGTCCTCTTCTCTATGTGCCCATGGTGTTCCAAAACCAGATATTCAAAGTATTGTTGATGCTCCTGCATCAAAAAAGGATGGCATCCCCATCCAAGAGGGGTGGTACAGGTTCTCATTTTCTATCTCCTTGTATTAATTCTTGATACCCTCCAAGGTGGTGAAAACCATGACTTGTCTCCTCCATTGAGGGAGAAAATATTTCAAAAGAAGGGGGAGTGCGATAAGCCACTTCATGCAACAGTGAGGGTAGATGGGCAAAGTATGGGGGACATGCTTTTATCAATCACATCCCTTTTAGCCATGACAATTCTCACTATTCTTATTTGGCAATTCTTAGCCAAGGGGGTGAGACTCCCATATTAGTAACTTGAACAATGAAGAGAAGTTGATGTCCACCAAAACCTGTAAGTTTAGCTAGTTAAGGCCTTCATCCAAGCTTTGTTCTAAAAGGAAGAAGCTTTTGTCTTGATTTCACATGTGAAGTAAACATTTTCAAATGATAACTACCCTAAATGGAAGAAGCAAAGAGAGAATCTTCAAAGGGGGAGTGTTGTAGTAAGCCATAGCAGTTCTCACTATTCCTATTTGGCAATTCTTAGCCAAGGGGGTGAGAATCCCATATTAGTAACTTGAACAATAAAGAGAAGTTGCTGTCCACCAAAACCTGCAAGTTTAGCTAGTTAAGGCCTTCATCCAAGCTCTGTTCTAAAAGGAAGAAGCTTTTCTCTCGATTTCACATGTGAAGTAGACATTTTCAAATGATAACTACCCTAAATGGAGGGAGCATAGAGAGAATCTTCAAAGAGGTCCATGAGACCATGAAGGGAGAGGCCATGGAAAGGAAAGGAATAGAGGGAAAACAAGTAAGCTCCTACCTTTAGTAGAACTCAAACACCAAACAACTTTGTAGGAAATGCCTCATTTCCTGAACTAAAATCGTTCAGGATAGGACACATTCCAATAATGCCCCAACTACAACAAGAAATGACTACCTACCATAACCTAGAGATCATGAAACGTTTCTCAGATGTTCCTAGACGTTTCTTGATTTGGGAAACAATCTGTGACCTTAAAATGGCTAAAGATACTTCCCTTTTTATTTCTTTAAAATTTAATCTGACAACATAGCAGGGATTGTGGGTCCCATGTCATTGTCATGCACAAGGAAGTCAAACAATACGCCCTAAAAACATATTTTTGGACCTGAAAATTCAGAATTCTAGAAGCAAATTTATTATCCCTCTGAGGTTTTGAGAGCTATCTGCTATTTTTAAAAAGCCCATAACAACTCTCATTTTTCTCACCATTTCTTTCTCAGCTGAGTTTCGAAGTGCTATGTATGGGTTCAGCTATAAATTTTTACGTATGGCCTAATAAGCATTAATCTACTCTATTTATTAGGCTGTCTTATATAATGAAGACAGATTTTGGTTTTCTGCTCAGCTATGTATAAATTTTGATGGTGTTTGAAAGATGAAATACATAAATATTGATGGCTCTAATTTTCTGTATTTTTTTCCTAATATTTGTATTTTTTCCAGTATTTTGTATTTTTTCTATTTTTTTAAATCACCTGTTCCCCATTTCCTGAAAATTGTGAAGGGCCTAGACCAAGATAGGGGAATTCATTATTGTCTGAGGCAAACTTGGGGAATTTACAGTGTCTTGCAAAGGAGATTATATTCTGACGGCTCAACTCAAACAAGTTCATTTCTCATTGGCTAGTTTGCAGGAGAAGGTTCTACAACTACAGAAAAACCATGAGCGAACTCTTGGCCAGATTCAAGAAAATTTCAATGTAATCAATACAAGATTGAGGGTCATTGAATAGCAACTACTTAAACTCATGAGGGAGTATCTTTTCCATGGCATAAGGGAGACGGCATAGACAATTCAAGATGCAATTGGAAGAACATGTGCCTAGCTCAATTATCATTTAAACAGAACAGCAGGCAGAGGACATATCAGCCCCAGCCCCGACAATCTGAGTTGGCAGAATGAAAATTATAGTCAGTTGTCCTTTGGGATTTTGTTAATTTCAATCTCTGTTTGAAACCTTGATATGTATATGGTTCCTGAATTTCAGTAGGGGATATTGTTTTAACCCTGCAACAAAAATCTTTGATTTGGTACCTTATATCTCAACAGTATAAATCTCCACAGTGGCATAATGGATAATGGGATGGCAAAGATTCAAGAGGCAATCTTAGTCTGGCCTGTCATTTTGACATTCACACAGAATCCCCATACTAGAATGAAAAGGGGCGAGATGTCTCATCTCACGGATGTAACTTCCTGTATTTTAATGTAATTTCTCTATTTCATTTACCAGAAAAAAGGCCCTGTAGCAAAAATCTAGTTCGGTTACCTTGGCCCTAACTTTCAGTCTTACAGGCTACCTTTGCGGGCTATCTGTAATCTGCTTTGTTTCTCCGATTTGGCACTTCAGTCTTCAATCCAACTCTGCTTGTCTTTCTGCAACGTATGTAGTCTTTTGGGATCCCAAAAACCGGTTTTGTAAATTGATAAAATTTTCTTTTTTGACGGAAAAATGCAGTGTCATAAAAAATTTCTTCCATTATCTTACAATATACTTTTAGAAAATACAAAATGAGCCAATCTGAATCAATTATTAACAAATATCTATGTGGCCTCCTAAATAATAGGGCGTTGGTTAATTGACTCCGAGTCCAAAGGCCCTCGTAAATAATATAGCGTTGGTTAATTGACTCCGAGTCCAAAGGCCCTCCTAAATAATATGGCGTTCGTTAATTGACTACGAGTCCAAAGCGGGCTTTGGACTCTATTAAACGTCGGTTTGTCTTGAGCTTCCCTAAAATGATAAATAAGGCTCAAGAAGGAATTCCCGGTATTTACAGCACATAAAAAATAGATAAGGGCATTTGCAGCTTCAAGACACATTTACACGGCTGTTAACAAAACCTAGAAGCAATAAGTGAAACACGAGACGAAAATTGGTCGCGTTATGTATTGCGACTGAAATGACTATGAATTTCCAAGAAACAAGCATTACATCACACCTAGCGGCCTTGGAATGTCCAGGGCCCTGGCAGGCAACATTTTGACAAAAAACTTGAAACAAAATAAAAATCCTGAAAGTTCTAAGGCTTTTGCGTAGCTGTTGAAAAGGCTGCTGTTGAGATAAATACTGCACTAAAACACCTGCTTTTTCATAACTACAAAAACACGCACTGAGTTTTCTGCCGCTATTTTCCGAAGAAGCTGCTGTTAACATCTACAGTAAGTTTTCTCTCAATTGTTTTTTTAATTTCCAAAAATGCTGACATTAACTCAAATACTGCACCGTTTGAACATCTTTTAACGATTTTCCTGAAAAAGAAGCACTGGATCGTCTTTAAAAAATTTCCGAAAAGGCCGCTGTTAACTTAAATGCCGCATGTTATAAAGAAAGCTAAAAGCAATAGAGGAAATATTAATGAACAAGTGTGACTGGCCTGACCAGAAAAAAAAAAATCCAAAAAAACAAACAAACATGTACATCTTAAATTCCCTCAAATTGCTTGTAAATCTTTAATTCCCTCAAATTATTTGTAAATCTTTAATTTCCTCAAATTGCTTGAAAATCTTTAATTGCTCCGAGCCTCATAACGGGGTCGATTTTCTTCCAAAAAATTCCAAGAAGGAACAGAAAAATTACCGGACAGTCTCCACCGTATAAAAAGTGTCCGGCTTCGATCCAAGTCTCATGAACTTCATGCTTGCTGCAGCGCAAATATTTCCTCTTCATCAACTCCAGCAGCCAAAATTTCTCCAAATAACTCGTCAATAATCACTGCAATAATTTCACCATCTCCACGGCGCCAAATTAAAGCATTTGGAGGAAAAGCAACACTCTCGGCTCCGCGAACAAGCCGCTAAATGTCGAAAATCCCGTGGAGTCCCCATGCTTTTGAATTAACATTACAAGGAAACGTGAATTGCTTATCTGTCGAAACCGTGCTCCGAAACCGCCACTGGGAAAACCGCCGGGCGGGGCAAAGTGGTTTCGCAGAAATGCCAGGACTGGCGGGGGAATATATGGTAAGGGCGTGTAAGAGAGTTGAGTCAGACTAACCAGAGTTAGTTAAAGCAGGGGCCCGCGGTTGGCCGCAGCCCAACCGACCGGGACGCCAGGATAGTTACGAAGGACTAATCCTGTCCGTGCTCTGCCGGGATCCTCGCCGCAAAGTTGATTTTATTTCGTTGTCTTCTTTCCCGTCACGCTTTCCTCCCGACCGTGAAAGCCGACCGGCATTTTTTCTCCGACGGAGAGCTTCGCGCCAACAGGCCGACCGTTAACAGTCCCCCAAATATCTTTTTGCCCTGGTACTGTGGCACGCGCAGCGCAACTGGCACGTGTGACTGTGACGTGGCAGTGGGAAGGCCTTCTAGCCTGTGGTGGGGAATCTTAATCATTCCCTGCGCTTTTTCTCTGTGTCCTCTTTCCTTTCCTTCAAACGTAATCTGCATAATTCGATGGAGCGGATCAGGATTTTTTTTAAAAGCATGAAAAGCCATGCCTTGTTCGTATGAGTTGACATTTAATGTTGGGACCATGGGGGAACGGTTAGAGTGTTGTCTAAGATATATATGGGAAATACTAGGGCGAGAAGACTTGCAGCAGGCCCACCCACTCCGGTCGGTGCATATTCATCACACACACACTCCATGTGGGTCACTCGTAATGGTACTCGACTTCACTAACTCCGTGTAATATATATAATATATATATATATGACTTTAGTGTATATGTGTTTAATCATGACTTCGGTGTGAGGTTGGACCAGGGCAGTGACATTGTCATGTTCTCAACCCCCGACAAGTGCTTGGAGTATATTATTTTGTGTTAAAAGCAATGCGGACCATGTGCAAATCTTAGTTGAAAATATTGGTAAGAGTCTTTCAAGTACTCTTCGGCTAATCTCTATTTTGGCTTTCTTAATAAGTTGAGTCAAATTGAGGTTCAACTTTATTAAGTATAGTCAATTTGATGTCGAACTTTATTAGGCTTTCTTAATCAGTAGAGTTAATTTGATGTCGAGTTTGATTTTATTCACGACTTAAATGCGTTAATCGTGAGTCAAAGTCAATTATTTGTGGGTTATTGTGTATCCAATGACCCTCACTCGTGAAGGGATAAAGAACCTTGTTAGGGAGAATCAACACGAAGAAAAACAAAAACCAAAAAAAACCTTCATTGTGGTGAGAGAAATGAAATGCTCTACGGTGTAGAGGAAGAGGGATATTCATAAATGATGGGAAGGTAGAGGTAGTTTTAGTAAATTAAAATGAAAATTTGGGTTTAAATTTTAGTGAACTTGTACACAACTTATTTATGTGGGGAACACTTAGTCACATGGTTGTAATATTGACTTTGTCATTATATTGGAATGAGTTTGTAGTTGTTGATGTTTAGACACTCGGGTATAGAGGTAAGTGTGACCTAATTATTATTGATAATTGAATTTTTAAGTCGAAATGTTATGTAATGAAGTGTAGATCCATTTTAACTCTGAATATATCATGTGTCAAGAGGGGAATCGTTTAATGTGTAAACATGTTTTCGAGTTTTTTTAATTTAAAAAAGTTTTCATCTCGAGGGATCTCTTTTTGTACATGATAGATCTAGAGTTAAAAGTGTTCTATGTGTGGGAGAGATTTGCCAATTCTGTGTTAAGCACAAAATGAAGTACACATCTCTCTCATGCTAAGTAACACATCATTGAAATATTTTAACCATAAGAATTTTTTTACTTTCAGATGCTTTATATATATATATATATATATATATATATATATATATATAGTTGATATTGAAATGTTTTAATTAAGGTGGACATTGAAATATTTTATTTATGGCCAACATTGAATTTTTTTTTTAAATGTCACTTGTCAACTCCATGTTAAGTGTTGAAGGAATTGCACATCTCCCTCTTATTGAGATGTAGAAAGCACTTATCAATGGAATAATAATTTTATTATTTTCAATTACTATATATATATATGGGGGCCTCATACACCAATTTGGTGTCTCACTTGGTTGTGACCTTAAAAATAGATTAGTATTATTATTATAAAGTTATTATTTAAATTTATAGAGAGAGAGTGTGTGTTATAATAAAAAAAAAATTACTTGTCGAACATTGAAATATTTTTTATGTTATTAGTATTTTTTTTTAAATGCCACATGTCAACTCCATGTTGAGCACATTAGGAATAAATCCCAACGCAATAAATCCCATAGGGGTTGAACTCATTGGTGAGTAATGAGGAGTTATTCATTGCTTTATAGTCGTTGATGCTTAACCTCCAAGCTGTTGATGTAAGTGCAACCCAACTGTGATTGATAATTGATTCTTTCAATTGAAATGTTGTTTAGTGGGTTATATATAGTCAATTAGGTTTAGCTCAAGAAGTTGTGAGGAGGAGTGTTATTCTTCCCACCCAAGTTCATTTCCCGCAAGTGACATGGTGTGCTCTTAATGAGTATATTGTTGTAATGGCCTTGAGCTATGTGTTGACAAAGCCTTTAGCTTATATATATATATATACAAAATTGATATAAAAATCTTTTACTTAAGGTGGACATTGAAATATTTTATTTATGGCCGACATTGAAATATTTTTTATGTTAGTAATATTTTTTTTGTATGTCACTTGTCAACTCCATGTTGAGCACTGAAGGAATTACATGTCTCCCTCATACTCAGTTGTAGAAAATGTCTCTCACCATAATAAAGCTCAAAGGGGTTGAATCCATTGGTGAGTAATGAGGAGTTCTTCATTGCTTTATAGTCATTGATGCTTAACCTCCAAGCTATTGATGTAAGTGCAGGTCAACCATCATTGATAATTGAGTTTTTTGATCCAAATGTTATATGTGTGCGTGTAGGTGTGTGTGTGTCCATTTGATGTAGCTTGGGTGGTTGGGAGGAATGATTGTTACCTTCCCCACCCAGGTTCAAATCCTTAGAGTGACATGTTGTGCCCTTTAATGGATCTATAAGGTGTTATTGTTGTTGAGCCCTCGATACTCCGAAAATGCTTAGCCACCCCATATTCTCTTGAGAATTTCAGGGAGGTTTTTCGTGGACAAAGCCCTGTGTTGACAAAACCTTAAGCTTATGTATATTTCAATTTACCCTAGTTAGCATCCTCAAATTGAGGGGAAGTTTTTGACGAGTTTCCCCAAGATGTGTATTTCACAAAAAAAAAAAAAAGAGGGTGTGTAATGAGAGAGGCATTTAAGGGGTTAACTCAACCATTTGTCACAAGTGTTATTGGACATTTGGTTAGTTATGTGCAAGAAAGTGCCCCATTCAAATCCACTTGGATGAGGTGCATTGGTCTACATTGAGGGGTTTACTAGGGATTCCACCCATGATTTTTGGAACCATCCATTGGGTTTCTTCGTAAGCTTTTCCTTGGGAAAAGAATAATGAGAGAGAGAGAGAGAGAGGAGTTCAAACCCTTGTTGGATCATCCCCACCAAGCATGGTGGATAATCAAGTGTGGCATGTTGTGACTTTGTCACATGGTTGTAATGTCGCCTTTGTTGTTGATATTGTAATGGTCTTGTAGTTAGTGATGCTTAACCTCCAAGTTATTGGTGTAAGTGTAGTCTAGTATTTGTTGATACTTAAGCCTTCGAGCTAAAATCCTTTCCAACAAGTTGGATTCATTAATGAGGAATAAAGAGTTTTTCACTAATGACCAATCATGTTCAATTCGTGTAAGTGGATCAAATCCCACCCCCATGTATCTTAAGGCCAATGAATTTTTTATGAGTATGTTGGGCTAGTCTAGTGGCAAATTGGAGTGCTTGTTGTGATGATGGCCCAAATTCAGTTCCTAGTTGGAATGCTCCTACCTTGCATGGTGTTTATCAAGTGTGGCATCCTCGTGGTTTGTGATCCTCCCTGTTAAAAGGGATAATCTGTTGGTTATTGTTCTCATATGTGTATGTGTAAGTGGTGTTGACATCGTACTAGTGTAGATCCATATTAACTCCAAAACTATTATGCATCGAGAGGTATCACATATTTACCTCCGGATGCATGATGAATCCATAGTTAAGATGGATCTATGTTGGAACATTATTTAAATTAATGACTCGAGAACACTTATCCAAGTCAAAATAGTGCTTTTGGCTCTTTCACTCAAGAAAAACAACTTCAAAAGAGTTTATTTTGAATGTTAATTTATTTAAAACCTCGTTTATTATCTACAAAATGAGCAATGAACATTTTAATATTTACATTTTTGCATATCCAATTTTTTCATGAATATGGATATTTTACAAGGAATATCATTTCCAAGTAATTGAATTCAATTATGGGTTTCATTCTTATCTCTTTAAAGTTGGCTCGCAATCATAGCTCTAAAAGCAACTCCCCAATACTTGTCATTAAAGACAAAGCACGTGCTTTATCTAGTAATTGATACATCCAATGCTTTCAACTACAGGTGGATGTAAACCAATACATCCATCTTATAATTTGCATGATTTTGTGAAATCGAGTAGCAAAAAATAGGTAAACACAAATAAGGTTTTTGGCTAGATGGAAAGAACATTCTTCAACAATTGTGATATTTCATCTTTAAAACTTCTAGGATTGATATTATTATTCAAATCCGCAAGTGGGGGCTATTATCTCAAATCCACATATAATATGGGATTGATATTATTTTTTTTAATAATTCGCAAGATATATTAAAATTTCATAATTTGCTTATTCAAACAAAATATAAATAAACATGTGTGTGGGGGTTTTTAACTGTAGATTAGGGTCAACATTGTGATTTTTTTGTTTCGTTAATATTTTTTAGTTTTCTCAAGTGTCATGTGTCAACTCAACGTTGAACATAGAAGGAATTACAAATCTCCCTCATAGTAGATTGTAAAAGCACCTCTCAATGCAATAATATACTAGTTCTCATATATTTTGAAGCTTATCTTCAAGCCATCTTAGGAGTGGGATTAAAGGTAAATTAGGGGCCTCTTCTTTCATGCCCTTACCATGACTTTATAGTTCATCAAGTAGTGGATGCCAATCAATAACAAGTGTCCTATCGTGCAAGTAAGAATGGATGGGGATTTATGGCTCCCACGAGACTCAATCTATAAATACCACTCATCGCCAACATTTGTGTTTATTAGTAGTACCACGAGGAAGTTGTATCTTGCATATGGTTTTATTTCTTTGGATTTGTTTGATGAGTCCATTGCATTAACCATCCATGTGCCCACACTCCATGACATTGAACAATTGAGTCTAGAGGTTCGAAGTGGAGGTGAATGGACCAAGATGTCCCTTAGAATTAAGTTGGATGATTGTAGCGTTGGAGGATAATTAGTCAAGGCATTGCTCAAAATTCAGTTGGAATAAAATAGTATTTCATCTTTCGAAGATCTATGTTAGCGACTCTATACCTCTACAATGCAAATGGCTCATTGCCATTATATGAATAAGTCTTGTGTGAGATGGCGTTGGTAAAACATGGGGTTGAGTGATGCGAGCTTGAGGTAGCAGAAACACAATGTTCAATAATGAATTTGACTCTCAAAGTTACACCTAAGAATTGATTTTGAGACTAATGTGCAAGGGAGACCACTACCCAATTGTTGGTGCTTAAAGAACTAGAACGAAAATCATGTTAGCCATGACCTTCATGTAGATTTAGAGGAGGAAATATCTAGAGCTTGAGTCAAAAATCGGTTCTTTGTATTCACTAGTCACTAGAATTTTGACCCATCTTCATCTCTCGTAGGAAGTGATAATGTCTCCCTCTCCCTTCAATCTCTCATTCTATTGGAGATTCCACTCATTTTGGCTCTACTTGGAGCAAGGATGAGGTCATGGACACTTAATTCTCTCCTCAACCAAAATTGGTGGATGTTGCAGGTGACGCTTGCTCCATGGATCAATCAAATGTGGACATGTGCTCTGTGGAGAACACTCGGGAGACTCAAGTGGGCTTAGCAGTGGTTACCCTACAAGGGCCAAGTTTCTAAGTATTTTTTTTTTTTTTGCTTTAGATGTATGTTTTGTTGTTTAGTATTGTTATCATGTCAATTTGTACGACTATATACTTGCCATGCTCATGAGTTTAGGATTTGGATAGGCAAGTTCAAGAATTTTTTGAAAAATAACATTGTGTTTTTGTTAGTAGGTTATACCCAATCTTACAACATTTTGTATTAAATGCAATTTGGTTCAACTACATTTTTTTCTAATAAAAAAATCCAATATTATTTAAAAAAAAATACATATTCATCTTAACGTCAAATCTATTAAATATTAATTCATATAAAAGTAATAAAATATCAATATTAATTTGAAAATGTTTCAAACTTGAAACCAAACAAAAATACATACATCAATTCAAAGTTGGTTATGATAAACCTCTATGCGTTTCCCTCGAAACCATCACATATTTTAGCTATGTGTTGAAGAATATAGACATACCTACTTTGTGCTAGTGTATTATTAACTAGAATATCTCAACCTCACGGTTTAAAAACAAAAAATGATATATAATAATAATAATAATAATACACATTTAAGGTCACGGCTAAGCCAGACACCACATTGGTGTATGAGACCCCCTTGTTTGTGGGAAAAGGGACCCCCTCTGCCCAACGATTTGACTGGTAAAGTCTACGAAGGTATACATACTCACAATAAGATGCTTTAAACATTACACACCAACACATAAGTGTGCAATTTTTATTAAGAAAATGGCTAAATGTTCTAAATTTTTACTTTTTGATTAGTTATTATTGAAATTTAACTATGAAATTTTTGCTAAAATTGAGATTGCCAAACTGATTGTTTTTAATTAAAAAAGATTCAACATACTCAAATACTCATATTGTAATTTGATTTGAAATGTTAATTAAAAATATTTATAGTTGCATCAAATTCAAAATATTTTTTATTAAATTTTAAATAAAAAAATGTTTATTTTCTTTTCCTTTGAAATAATTAAACTTTATCAATAAATCTTAAAATATACTTTTAATCAACTTTATTTCATTATCTTAAAATATACATTTTAATAAAATTAAATTTACTTCATTATCTTAAAATATACATTTTAATAAATTAAAATCATTAAATATAATAGGCAATCTTAACTTTAAAGGAAATTTAAAAATAAATATATAAACAATACATTTGTCCAAGTATTACACATGCCAAACACTCATGGACGCAATGATGATCCACTCAATTTAAGATTAAAAAYGAGTCCCTTAARATTTTCATGAGTGGTAACTTAACTAYCTTAACTTCAAAATTTATATACATGGAGAGAGGGGGTTAAGAAATTGGTTKTCTTGTGGATACTATTGAGATGAAATTGTTTTTTTTTTTGTCCTAAAATAAGTTTTAAAATTGTCCCATTRATTAAGAGCTCATTTTACTTAGAGRCAAGGAAACAAATTAACGATCTAAAACCTAAAAGTATTTGACAAAAATAAAAATCTCTATAAACTAACCCACATTCACAAATAGCTTACCAATTCACAAATAACTACAATGAATTWTACYATATTCATCAWCAACAACAACAACAATYATATAYAAYTATATATARTTATATATAATTATATATARTTGTTGTTGTTGTTGTTGATGAATATRGTAWAATTCATTGTAGTTATTTGTGAATTGGTAAGCTATTTGTGAATGTGGGTTAGTTTATAGAGATTTTTATTTTTGTCAAATACTTTTAGGTTTTAGATCGTTAATTTGTTTCCTTGCCTCTAAGTAAAATGAGCTCTTAATCAATGGGACAATTTTAAAACTTATTTTAGGGGAAAAAAAAACAATTTCATCTCAATAGTATCCACAAGAAAACCAATATCTCTTATTACTACAATATCATCTCCAATACATGTGAAAGACCCGTAATAATAACATATCCAATAATATTATCTCAACACATGTGAAGGTGTAATAAATGTAATGGAGTCCTTCTGAGGCCACCTAAATACATGTGAAGGTGTAGTAATTGATGTAATGGAATCCTTCTACTGTAGCTTGTACTTGGAATGACTCGCCCAAGAACACATCTAATTCACATAACTATAATCAATGAAGGTTGAATTACTTGCAGAACAACTTGCAAAATTTATTAATATACAAGAAAACTTATTTGGTGTATTTAATTTTTTATTTTTTCCTTATAAATTTATATAAGGAGAAAAAAAATGTTAACATAGAAATAGAACAAAACGTCTTATTCCTCTACACCCCACTCTAGACGCATGTTTGCATTAAATGTCTCAAGAGGTATAGTGGAATATACCACGTGAAAGGAGATAACGTAGTCGTGAAAGGAGATAGCGTAGTCTTAACTAACTCCACCAACTCCGAAAGGCCAAGTACGTTTGGAATATGGATACACCATGTTTTTGTCTCAACATACACTGTGTAACTTAGGTTTGTCTTTATCTCTATGGAACCATACTCTACAACAATATATATTTTTCAAGTAATAAAAGCTATTTTAAATAGATTTTTAAAAATGTCAATGTTTTTCTATTTTCCATTTGAACATTATACCTGAAGAGGTCGGACATCCTAAGTGATACATTTTGATAAGTTAAATTATTGTAATAGGAATATTATATTAATCAAAATTATTTATGATTTGTATGTAATATTTAATATTTTCAAATGATTAAATTTCAATGTTAATGGAAAAGAGTGGAATTGGATAAAGTGGAATATTGATATAAGTTTTATATGATTTACTAATAATGTGTCCTTATTTCTGCTTGTATTTGGAAATGCATTATTACATAAAATGACAATTCATGTTTGTTTCTATTTTTGCTTGTATTTGGAAATGCATTATTACACAAAATGACAATTGTGTCTATATTGAGAGACATATTATTACACATGATAATAATGGAGATAAAATGCATATTATTTTGAAAGGAAGTTGTACAATGTCTGTGTTGTTGGTTTGTTACTAGGGAAACAATACCAACAATAAAAAAACACTTTGTCGAGTTTAATTGTCTTGAGAAGGGTAACTTGAAATTACACACCATGAGGGACCAAAAACTAGTACTAGTAGAGAAGAATCTAATAATAACCTACCTAACATACCGATTGCTAGGAGGAGGTGGGGCTACAACTCCCAAACCTTTGAGACTAGAAAAAAAAATAACTAACATAAATATCGTGTGTAAATTTAAACCAAGGGAGGATGGCCATCTGCAGGAACCTAGGGCTGAGGGTAGTCCAGGTTGGAGAAGTATAGACCAACAATGTTCTCAGCAAGCAGGTTGAGATTGTAGTCCATGAGCTTGATTTGGAGCTACATGTCGTTTAGTTGAAGAAGAATTTCCTAATGGGCCTCATGCATTTCCACTAGCACCTTACCCATGAGGATTTCCATATGCCAATAGAGGTCAATCATTCGATAATGCTTGGATTCCCTGGCCCGCGAGGAGCATGGGTCATGAATCTAGGGGCAAATATTCTCGGTTACTTCTTCATCCGATATGAAGCATCGGAGGACCCTCACATCATCCTTTGCAATCTCGGCCTAGTTTTCTAGAGGAGTATGCACTTGATAGTTGACAACTGAGTCTTCAACTTCCGAGTGTACCTGGAGGTTGTCACCCTACGATGATTACCCCTCAAGCAATGATGAGAATCACCACATGCCATGAGGACGAATAGTAAAGGAGAGTTGCAGAGGAGGGAATGACAAGGAGAAGCAACGGGGTCTGAGAAAGCCAGAAACGAAGCGTGTCGCGGGGAATCAAGAGTAGGCAAAGTGAGGAACCAGAGGTTCGACCAAGTAAGGGGTCGATATAACCCAAAGGAACGCACAGAGTGAGGACACATCTGGAAGGTTCCCACGAACTGGTCATAGGTTGCCATAACTAGTAATGAATTCGACTAGAGCCCAAAAAGCTAGGAGATGACGTGAAGGGTGACTAGCATACAAAGGAAGCACGTCGTCGATCGAGAAACCATGAAGGTATGGGAAGACATAAGATAATATAACTAGGGAAAGTGTCAACTATTCAATGGAGGAGCATGAGTAGGACAAGTGGGCATTCTCCTTGGGAAGCGATCCCTCATTTAATCCTAACCCTAACACCTAATCGAGAGAAACGTATTAAATAATATTAAGTATACTTTTTTCAAATAAATATAAAATACATTAATTGCATAGTAAGAAAGTAAACTAATTAAAATTATATATAAATAACCTCATATTTTACTATGTTCATCACTATAAAAGAAAATTCACTAAAAGCATTACGCAAACTAGCATATTAATAAATTAAGGCAATTTATTAATAATAAATTATACACTTTAATAATAAATATGCACTTTAATGTAAGTGTTGGCATGGACCAATGTCCAAGTGGCAAGATATTATATATAAATTTCTATAATCATTAGACCGATGCATATATCTTACACAATGTTCGAGTGATTAGTTTGACGAGACCTCCAACAATCATGTCCAGAATTGGAATTTATCAATTTAAACTCAAGCCAAACTCGGGATGGGTGAAGTCTTGGTTAGAAAAAACTGTCAGAAATGGTTCCAAGGGTGATAGAGTTGGTGCAAGGCATGGCATCTGTAGTTAGCAACGATACTAATTGGTTAGTATATCAAAACTCCATCACCGAGCCTTTGCTTTTGATTGTCGTGGGTTATTTATATTTTTCATAGTTGACCTTCGTTACATTGCTATCATTTTGAGTCTAAAATGGAAAAAACTTCAAATATGTTCAACGGAGGTACCAAATTTTATGGTTATGGTTACTGGTGCTAGTTTTGCATACCTCCTCAACCTCAATTTCCCCTATTATAGATTGGCTTCACTCAACACCCAACTCAAGGGGTCCTCTTCCACTTGGGCTCAGAACAATCGTAGTCTTTGACATTTCAAACTCCTACCCCTCATTCTTGTTGAGCAATCGAACAACCAATTCTTGGCATACCTATGCTCTCAACACAAATCTTGAGATGTGGCTAATCCCCACGGGCTTACTAAATACCACCCTCCTCTACATAGAAACCCACTAGTGGAGTGATTTAACTTGTCCTAAACCTAATCTCACACTTCATTTGTCTGTTGGGTGGCACCCTACCTCCTTTAATAATGCCCAACCTCTAATCATACAGTTTGGTAACAAGACCAATACCCCTGAAAGCAACAAAAGTGGGTTGGTCAAAACTCAACTCCTATCCAACACCCAAGGCACACCCAAACATATCAGTGTAAGACCAAGGCCCACACAGAGGCTATGCGACTAGAAGAGGCTTACCATTCTCGCTTCCCATCTAGCACCAAGGAAAAATGGGGAAAATGGAAACAATTATCTATAACAAATGCCAAAAAATATCCAAAAACCATATCAAAGTTGAGTTTGATGGTTGGATCTTTGACCTTTGGCTATTCTAGAACCTGTGAAACTAAAATATTCAAGTTAACAAAGTTATATTGGCTCAACAAGGCTTTTATAGTTTAGTTAGTAAAAGAAGGAGGAAGCCAATACCAAGATATTTTGCATAGTTTACATGTGATGGATAGGAAATTTAACATCCTTTGTAAAGAGATTTTCAATACTGAAATCAATCTACACAACTACACAACAAATCAAAATGATAATGAGAATGACAACATTCTGAACTCTGATGGAACTCCTTTATATTCTATTGTGCTTGATAAAGACAAGAACACTCAAATAAACCAACACCCAGACACATATTGAGAACACGAAGTTCATGAATAGCTCCTTTTGTTTTTATAAATAATCAATTATATGTTACACATTGTTTTTTTTTCTTAGTAATATAGAACAACACAAGATTATACTTTTAACTTTTATGATATATTTTCAAACATATGTTAAAGCACAAACATTAATATTTTTAACCTATGGTGGATTTGGTTTCCTAGATAGCAAATCACTTGTAAGATTGATTGTAAACTTTTGTATGCCATATTAATAAAAAGTAGCTAGTTAAAAAAAATAATTGTTTTTCAAATAAAATAAAACTGTATTCTATTTTTCCAACAGAAATTTAATATATATTAAATATGTTATAATATTCCATTGTTTTTTCAAATAAAATAAAACTCTATTCTATTTTTCCAATAGAAATTTAATATATATTAAATATGTTATAATATAAATTATTAAATATGTTATAATATAAATTTTAGTTTATGTTTCATTGTGAAAACCAAAAAAACTTACAACATGAAACTTCATATTTAGTCTTAATGAAACATTGTTTTGTGTCATAAGCCAAACATACTAGCTTATTCATCATTGAAATTAAAAAAAAATAAAAAAAAATACATGCCATACAACTATCTCTTAGTATTCCATCAATTTAACTTTCCATCATAATAGGATATCATATTTTTCTCTAAATAGCATTCCATTTAATTATGCTTCATACAAGCTAACCTCGTGAAGAGCCAAAGCTTCCTTTGACATTTTATATGCTTTCTTATTAAAATTTATGTAAACATGTATAAAAGAGATGTTTGTGAACTTGTTTTTAGCCGGAGAAACTCTTTTTATAAATAGTTGTAATTTTCATGTATTTTTGTCTTATATCTCCTCATTGCCCATTTAATGATTATTTTAAAATCACCTAAAACCTAAAGATTGGTAATTCCTTTTTTGTCCCAATTTATTTTTAGGAGGATTCATATAGCATAACATTCCATCCTATTATTTGTTCCTCTCTATTATTTGTTCCTCTCTATTGCATATTTAAAATTGTTTAGTGTTTTTTCTTAAAAAATAAAATACCACCTGCATCATAAGTATTAAGGGTCATTTGACAAGTATCATTAAACTTTCAAGTCATATCTTTATTAATTTGAGATTTTTGGAGAATTTTTGGTTTTTTTAGTTTTGTTAGTTGCTAAATTTCTCTATATGCGTATCTTGATACGTATATTTGTAAAGGAATAATTTCTTTACCCTATAAAATCATGTTAATTCTTATGATCTAAATAACTTAACTCACAATACATGGTAAATACTTAAGTTCACTTACAAATCTATCTTTATAACATTTCTCAAAGTATGCAATAAAAGATCCACCTTCCCATTTACCTTTACTTTTAGTCAATTAAATTTCCTCATTGGATTTACACATGATGCATCTACTTGGCCCTTGCCATGTTCTCTTCTAACAATTATCATGTTAATATTTTGTTAGATAATACTAACTAGTTGAAAATATCTATTTTCAATAGATAATCCAACTTCTAGATATATTTCCTCTCATTTTTTTCTTCCTCCTCCACCTTATCCTTGCATCCAATCTTAGTTGTAAAATTCCCAAACCCCTTATTCTTAGACCATATCTTGATTGCATTGTGTTTTAAGCTATGCAAATAATTATTCCATTATTTTAATAAGTTTCCCTAAAAGCCTAGCTATAAATAAAATTTCCACCTTTGAATCCAAATGGTACTAGCTATAAAGAAAATTTCCACCTTTAAATCCAAATGGTACTAGAATCTTCAGCTACATTTGCCATCTAGAATATATCCCTATTATTAGGTTCATTTTTTTAGTGTATCTAATAATATAAATTTACATGTGCTTCCATGTAAGGTTCTTCTTTGATCCTAACTTTGTTTCCCTTTCCTATATTTAAAGCTAACCATTTACCCATTTACCCATAGAGGGAATTAGCCTCACCAAAGATTTCCAAGTAATTGAAGTTCCACTAAGACTTTAACTTATTTCCTTATCTAGTCCTCAATTATTTTAGGAGCTATATATTTCACCATCATCACCTCACCTCATTGTCCTTCATAATTTATCAATCTCCATAGGATTTTTTCTACGAGGGATTGACCAAATAGGTGAATGTTCTTTAGGTTGTTTGATAAACAAGGTATTTATACACAAGTTGAACACCTTAAGCAACCACTCACACAGAGATCAAAGATAAGTACATCGACGTATTACCTGGTTAAAACCCTCAAAGAGGGAAACAATCCATGACCCCAGCCAATGCGACCATGCCACTTGAGGCAATATATTAATGCAAAATGTTTTTTTACATATGAATTTCTCACAATTGATCATCAAGAAATGACCCTCCATGCTCTTTAAATAGAGATCATTGAACAATTGAATGTTAATCCATGGGTCAATACAGGAATTAATATCAAGGACAATATGAACTGTCACATCACATTGTGTATAAAACATATCACGACCATCAAATTACATAACTACGAATGCATACTAAAAAACACACTTTACCTAAAGACACATTAGACCAAGTTGATCTTAATTAACTCCTAAGTGTCTAAATACCATAACATCCCCCTATAATACCCATATTTCTCTCAATATGTAATTAATCATGTTTAGCGATTGTCGTGCCATGACATATGAACATTATAATTATATTATTGATTGATTGAAAATTCCAACCAACTTACTGTGGGGTGAAGCCTTAAAATTACTGGCCATGATACCACTAGAGGAAAGGGTGAAGAAACATAGAGAGGGGGTTCATCATGCCAAGATGACCCAAGCCTCCTTTCTAAAACACTTGATTTGAAAATAATATGTTATTTTCCCTTTTCCAATTTCAAGACCAATCAATTAATGGCAAGAGGTGTGGTAGTTAAACAACCAACCACCCTCCATGAATGGAATCATGGAAGGCCTAGCTAGGACAACACAAAATGTCAGCCAAAAGTACAACAATGTACCATTTTCTGTAGGCTAGGTTCAACCCCACGAGTTCCTTCTGACAGAAGGAAGGAGGATAAGTCGAGAAGCTTCATGAGGAATGCGTGCAAGAGTAGAAGATACAAGTACACAGAGAAAGGGGGAGAGCAAACAAGATCAGAAGGTTGCTTTGAGAAAGAAGGGGTGCAAGAGAGCCAAAGAGAGAGAGCTATAGGTTCTGAGACTTTGGAGAAGACGAGCTATGAATCTCGGGTCTAATAAAAAGACCTGTAGAAAGAGGAAAGTTGTGAAGGAAGCAACAATGGGAAGATCATGGAGGCTTGGTGGTATAGGTTGGCCTGAAAAATCCACGATTCCAACCCGAGCCAAAAAGTTTGCAGGCTTGATGTTGGGAGAGTATATGATAAACCCCGAAGGGGTCTGGGCTAGGTGGGTGAGGAAATCCTTACCACAATCATGTGGGGGAGAATAACATTCACTTACCAATTTTGTTAAGCAAACTAAGAGAGATTCCATGGTGGTATCATGGCTTGGCATGGGGGTGGACAAAGTGCTAAGAATGAGAGCATCTAAGCCTACAGTTGGGTGGAAAGGTGTTCACCCATAGTTAGTTGGTTGGTTAACTTCTTCACAGAACAGATAAATATTTGTATGCTCTGTGTGTAGAGTGAAATGAATGATTGTTGTTTGTATTTGCTCTTAAATGTGCATGCTTGCAACTAAATTGGACGATTGTAACTTGTGATGTTTTCAAAGCAATGATGCTTGTTTCATTGGTAAATCCTTGCATTTGAATTAGTGTACGATGGCAAGAATGATGCAGGCCTCGCACCACTGATTTTGAGCATCGTGTAATGTTCTGAAATAAAGAAAATGAACTTATGCTTATGCTTTCTGTGTGCACGAGGGGTATATATATATATATATATATATATATATATATATATATATATAGTATAGGGTTCCTTGAAAAAGGAAATCAATCCATATGAAACAAATAATGACTCCCAAGAGGGATGCAACATTGAATTCTCCCTAAAAGGGTAGGAAACTAATTGTAGACCTTGTGTGTATGCTTATGAGTCGAGGGAAATAGTGATAAACTCTAGTTGAGTGAGTTTGGAAGAGATGGTGGGACGATCAAGTCCCAATTTTATCCCTCGTTTCTCAGGACCAACTAGAGGAAGAGCCGCAAGAATTCTAAGCCTAAACTTATACCATAAGCCTGCTCAAATCCTGGTAATAACCAATGAGACTCAGGAGCCGTTGGATCGGTGGAAAGGTTGAACTACAATCATTTAATCCCTATTGGGTGATTTGTAATCAGAGGTATGAGTTCTTGGGTGACTAGAATATCAAATCCCCGGAGTACTGGGAGATCCTTTGTGCTACACCTTGTAAACCTCCGATATGTCAAAACCCGGTGGGCAAGGTTCCCACGCGAGGTTCCAAACCCTTTCGTTCACGCAATGAGGTGATGTCATGGTGACACATCGTGCTAGGATGGAAACCATTTGGGGAAACAATTGTCATCATATAGTTCGCGGATGAGTCAAGTGTGGGCCCATGTCGGGCAAAAACTGTTGAATGGACGCCTTTAACCTTAACCGTTAAATCTGCGGTCCTAGAGATTTTGACTGTCGATCTCACATCTAAGCTCACGAGGGGATCTAGTGCTGGGAGCACTAGGCCTCAGAAAGTTTTCGTGCCTATTCCTTTGGTTGAAAAGTCCCAGGGGCCGATATCATGATACCTCCTATGGGCCAATGCCCTGGAAGATCGAGTTTTGGGGTTTTGGTGGAAAAGCTCAAGTTACAACTGAAGTCTAGGGAGTCAGTGACCCCGTATCCCTATGTGGCAAGGTCCTTGGTGGGGAAAGGTTCCAGGAATGGTTTTGACCTTACCTCACAAGCTTAGAATGGGGGTGGATGATGTCACCCAACCAATAAATGGTGGACACGTGTCAGTTCCCAGATGGACACGCCAGTTAGTCCATGTATATACCACATTAGTCCACGTGGGAGGTCCACATGTCAAGCGGAGAATGTGCCACATGTCATGGGGATTCAACACCTTGAGGGGGTGGCCCGTGACACAGTATGTGTGCTACATGGCAAGTGATGGGAGGTCTATGTGTCTAGCCAGGTGGTTGATGGTGGCAGTGCCACCTGTTGAGGTGTTAGTTAGGAGAATGGACTAGGTGTTAGAGTTATAAGTGATAAAGTTTGTTAACCCGGGGACCAATATCTTGGTACCCCAGTGGGCTGATGAGCAGGCAGACTGGTGCCCTGGTAGGTCGATACCCCAGAGCATTGGGTATCATAGAAACACATAGTGAAGTAGTTAAGTGTGGAAGGGCTGGGACCCGATATACCAAGGGCTCAGTGGCTAGGTGGCAGGTTCCATGCTAGCATTCACGCCAGCAACCACTTCTGCACTAGAAGGGTGACATTTTATGAAACGACAATTCCACATTGGGGAACAAGGGTGACATGGACCCACGTGGCGGTGAGGTGGAATTTGACCAAGAAGGTCTAAACTTTGGAAGGCTATAACGTTTGATCTAGAACTCAGTTTTGAGCATGGCAACAGTTGTTGTAAATCTCTTGATGGGCATAAGACAATGGTGCCTTCGAGAAGAGGCTTTGAGATGGATGAGGAAAAGAGAATTTTAATACCCCATTCCTTAAAAAGGGTACTTAGGGGGTTGGGTGTATTACAAAGTGGTATCAGATCAGAGTTCAAACACTAGGCCTGGATGGGCCAAAGATTAGTCATAGAAATAGTATACTAAGGCTAAGATAAGCCCATTGGATAAATTTTCTTTGTGTTAAAAGTTGTTTATGATCTACACTAGTTCCTTGAGAAGAAGGACTACAGATTGAAATCTTGTTTTGGGGTTTGTTGCAATAGAAGCACCGTTGTTGCCTTGGTAAGAATGATAGTTGCTCCTATAGGAGTGAGAATATGATGATAAGCATTAATGATTGAACCTGAATGTGAATGGATGAAAATGGCAGGATCCTGTTGAGGGCTACTTAAATGAACTAGTGGTCGCAATACTGCCTATAATATATGGGTTGAAGGAGCCTTGATAATTATAATAGTTGCTTACTAAGGGCTAAGACCCTTATGGAGAATTCCTTGTGGTTAAAGGAATTGAGTATGAATTGATAGAATCCTTGGAAGTATTAATTACTGCTTAAATAAAATATTAAACCATATACATTTATATATATAACTCCTCATGATTGGAGGACTGAGGGAAAATTTCAAGGTCAGTTACTTGACCTATTATGAATGAAACTTGTTGCTGAAATAACCAAGTTAAGCAAAGAAAAATAAGTCATTTGGATTGTTGTTAACCTTCATAAAAGCGGTGAAATGACATGAACATATGAGCCAATTTATGAGCTCATGGTTGTACAAAAATGTGTACATGCCTATTGAATTGAGTACTTGATATGCATGAAAATGCAAGAGAAGGATATGTTGTAATGCATATGGTAATGAGTAAGCATGTATGGACATGCAAATAGAGATGTTAAAACCTGTGGTGGGTTGTAAAGTATGGCATGTTGATGGATCCCTTTGGTCAAGAATGACTTGATGCCAACAAGAGAATAATAACATGATTTAAACACTGATAGTGCTACTGCTTATTTCCCTATGAAGATAAGGCTGTAATGATCAATGAAAGGCTGATATAAAATCTGGCAAGGGAAGTGTTGAAGCATTTCTAGGTGACCAATGTGTCAGAGTGACATCCAGAGGTGGATGGTATCCATATAGGTATGGCATGGTAGGCTCAAGTGGTAGCAAGAGGGAGTATGAGAAAGGATTTCCCTGGTAAAGGTATATTGACCAAGAATGGTTTGAAGAATGAAAGGAAGTTGGATTTGGGTGTTTTACTGTCCTGGGTAATGATGTGAATTACCTTGTTGTAATGTTGAATTTTAGATGTTGTTATAGTAGTTGGGCACGAGTAATTTTTGTTGGTTGTAGCCCTGTAAAGAGGGAAACATAATTACAAATAGGCCTGTGAGACTTGTCAAGTGATTGGCTGTAAGCTCTCATAAGAGGAGGATAATATTGATATTAAATAAATGTGAATGAATAACACTGAAATGTGCAAACGAGGCACGTGTATGATGTATGAGTATGCGTAGGCTAAAAGCATGGTTTGATTGCTTGAATAAGTGAAATGAGAGGCAATATTTGTACTTGCATGCATTGGAAATTCCATGGATGCATGATTGACCCTATGTAGAAGGTTCTGAACTATCTTGTTTAAATAACAAATTGAGGAGGGAATGTTCCAATTCCTCAGGAAAAGCTAGTGTAACGTGTTGAAATAATAAATGAGCAAGGATGCTCTATTGTTATGATAGGAGGCAATATGATCGTGCCTTTGAGAATTTCATGTAAATGACTATGAACAAATCATGAGTGGAATGATTTTTGATAGATATGCATGTGAGTAACTCTGTCTCTGGTTCAAACACTTTAAAATTTGATGTTGTTGGTGGTGTTGTCCTTAGCGAGGAAATGTTATGAAAAAACACAGGTGAGACATCAGGTAATGCATTAAACATGGAGAACATGGGAAGACAAAAGGATAGAGGAAAGGGCTCAAGGAATCGTGAGAATTCTAGGAAGGGAAGATCCAAATCCAGACTGGGAAAGATAAAGAGATCGAATTGTGGCAAGAAAGGACATCTGAAGAAAGGCTGCATAGCTCCAAATAAACAAAGAGATGGACAACAAGAGAAAAATCAGGAAACAAATGTAACAGGTGATGTGTTACAAGATGCTTTGATTCTTTTTGTAGATAATATTTCTGAGTCTTGGGTAGTAGATTCAGGGGATTCATTTCATGCCGCACCCCATAGGAAACATTTTCTAGATTATGTTCAAGGTGATTTTGGACAGGTTCATTTGGGTGATGATGCACCATGCAAAATTGTTGGAATTGGAAAGGTAAAAATAAAGCAAAGGAATGGAAACTAGTGGTTGTTGAAAGAGGTAAGACATGTTCCAGATCTAAGGAAAAATTTAATTTCAATAGGGTAGTTGGCAAGTGAAGGTTGTCCATATTTACAGATAAGGTGTGGAAGGTCACCAAAGGATCAATGGTGATAGGAAAAGGAGAGAAGGTAGGTACATTTTATTTATGTATTGGTAATACTAACTCTTCTATCTCTTTAGCTTCTATAGGAGTGGATACAACATTGTGGCGTCATAGGGTTGGACACATGAGTGAGAAGGGGATGCATATACTTCACAAAATAAATTTGTTGCCAAATCTTAAACAAATTGATTTGGATTTCTGTGAGTATTGTGTTTATGGAAAACATAAGAGAGTCAGATTTCTCAGAGTCGAAAAAGAAAAGAAGAGTGAAATGCTAGAGCTTGTGCATACAGATGTATGGAGACCAACTCAGGTATCATCTCTTGGTGGATCTTGTTATTATGTTGCTTTTATTGATGATGCAACTAGAAAAACTTGGGTTTATTGCATTCAACAAAAATATGATATTTTTGATACTTTTAAGAAATAAAAAGATTTGGTTGAGAATGAGATAGGAAAAAGGTTGAAGTGTCTCAGATCAGACAATGGAGGTGAATATTGCAACAAGGAGTTTGATGATTACTGTTCATACCATGGGATTCGTAGAGATAAGACAATTCTAGGAAAACCACGAAAAAACGGTGTGTCAGAAAGGATGAACATGACAATCATGGAACGTACAAGGAGTATGAGGTTGCATGCTGGTTTGCCCTTACAATTATGGGCAGATGCTGTAGATATTGTTGTTTACTTAATAAACAGAGGACCTTCAAGCTATTTGGATGGTGGAATTCCAGAGGAGGCATGGGCAGGTAAAAATTAAACTATTCTTTTTTGAAGACTTTCGATTGTGAAGCATTTGTCCATATTGATAAAGAAAATAGAACAAAGATTGAGGCAAAATCCAAGAAGTGTACCTTTATTGGATACAATGTTAATGATTTTGGTTATCGCTTATGGGATTATGAAAATCACAAAATCATTAGGAGTAGAGATGTTATATTCAATAAGAAGGTCATGTACAAAGATCAGTTATAGGGAAAGAAAAAGGAAAAAGAAAAACCATAATACACAGTGCTTGATGAGATCACTGAAAAACAAATTCCAAAGGTACCAGAAAATCAAAATGTAAAACAACAGGAGCAACAAGTACCTCAAACTCCTGCAAGTGTTGTTAGAAGATATACTAGGTTAAGTAGACTGCCTGAACGATACTCTCCTTCATTGTATTATTTATTATTGATTGATTTTGGTGAACTAGAATGTTATGAAGAGGCAATGCAGGTAGACACTAAAAAGAAGTGGGAGCGAGGCATGGAAGAGGAAATGGATTCCCTGGTAAATAACCAGACTTGGGATTTGGTTCAGTTTCCTACAGGAAAAAGAACATTGTAGAATAAATGGGTTTACAAGTTGAAGGAAGAAGATGGAGTAAAAAAGCGATACAAGGCTAGACTTGTTGTAAAGGGGTTTGCACAAAAGAAAGGTATAGATTTTGATGAAATATTTTCTCTTGTTGTTAAAATGACTTTAATTAGGACTATTTTAAGTTTTGTGGCAGTAGAATATTTACATCTTGAACAATTAGATGTAAAAACATTTTTTCTCCATGGGGATTTGGAGGAAGAGATTTATATGCAGTAACCACAAAGGTATGAGGTCAAAGGGAAGGAAAATTTGGTATGCAGATTGAAGAAGAGATAGTATGGCCTAAAGAAAGCTCCAAGATAGTGGTATTTGAAGTTTGAAAGGTTTATGACATAACAAGGTTATAGTAGATGTCATTCTGATCACTATGTTTATTTTAAAAAACTAGAAAATGGAAGCTATATTATCTTGCTATTGTATGTAGATGACATGATTTTTGCAGGGTCTAATAAGCAGGATATAAATGTGCTCATGAAGAAATTATCTAATTCATTTGCGATGAAGGATTTGGGTGCTGCAAAGAAAATCCTTGGTATGAAAATAACAAGAGATAGGAAAAATCACAATTTGACATTGTCTCAGGGTGAGTACATAGAGAAGGTGTTGGAGAGGTTTAAAATGAAGAATACGAAAATAGTTAGTACACCTTTGGCCAACCATTTAAAATTAACCAAAAAAATGTGTCCCAAGACACATGAGGAGATATCATACATGTCGAGGGTCCCTTATTCATCAACACTTGGCAACTTGATGTATGCGATGTTTTGCACAAGACCAAATATTGCACATGTAGTGGGAGTTGTGGGTAGGTACATGAACAATCCAGGTAAAGAACATTGGGAGGTAGTAAAGTGGATTCTCAGGTATTTGAAAGGTACTGCTACTCATGCATTATGTTTTGAAGGTTCATACATTGTTCTACAGGGATATGTTGATTTAGATATGACAGGGGATAAAGATAGCAGGAGGAGCACCAAAGGGTATGTTTTTACTGTAGGTGGAACAACAGTAAGTTGGATTTTGAAACTGCAAAAAGTTGTTTCACTTTCAACAACAGAGGCAAAGTATGTTGTTGCTACAAAGGCTAGTAAAGAGATTATTTGGTTACAAAGGTTTATGGAGGAATTGGGAAAACAAACAAGAGAATAACAAGTTTTACTATGACAACGAGAGTGTCATTCATATTGCAAAGAACTCAGCCTTCCATTCAAAGACTAAGAATATACAACTCAGGTACCATTTCATACGGTCCGTCTTGGAAGATGGACATTTGAAGTTGGAAAAGATACACACTAGCCAGAATCCTACAGACATGTTAACAAAGGGAGTAACCAGGGAGAAATTGTGTTCTTGCTCAGTTTTAGTTGGTCTTCAAGCATGAAGGTGAAGATGAGAAATTTTCTAGGTCCAAGGTGGAGTATAGTCCAACATGTACAACATAAGTGGAGTTGTTGTGATCAATCTCCAAGTGGGAGATTGTTGGTTGTGGAGCCTGATTATCTTCCTGTTTCATAGGTCTTTGTTTTCATCCGTGTTTATACCCCATGAAGACTATACACCCCAGAATATTGTACACCCCTCCATGTGGGGGGGGGGGGGGGG
>ML781939.1:817418-882808 GCA_009831015.1 Picea engelmannii
GAAGAAATTATCTAATTCATTTGCGATGAAGGATTTGGGTGCTGCAAAGAAAATCCTTGGTATGAGAATAACAAGAGATAGGAAAAATCACAATTTGACATTGTCTCAGGGTGAGTACATAGAGAAGGTGTTGGAGAGGTTTAAAATGCAGAATACAAAAATAGTTAGTACACCTTTGGCCAACCATTTAAAATTAACCAAAAAAATGTGTCCCAAGACACATGAGGAGATATAATACATGTCGAGGGTCCCTTATTCATCAACACTTGGCAACTTGATGTATGCGATGTTTTTCACAAGACCAGATATTGCACATGTAGTGGGAGTTGTGGGTAGGTATATGAACAATCCAGGTAAAGAACATTGGGAGGTAGTAAAGTGGATTCTCAGGTATTTGAAGGTACTACTACTCATGCATTATGTTTTGGAGGTTCATACATTGTTATACATGGATATGTTGATTTAGATATGACAGGGGATAAATATAGCAGGAGGAGCACCAAAGGGTATGTTTTTACTGTAGGTGGAACAACAGTAAGTTGGATTTTGAAACTGCAAAAAGTTGTTTCACTTTCAACAACAAAGGCAAAGTATGTTGTTGCTACAAAGGCTAGTAAAGAGATTATTTGGTTACAAAGTTTTATGGAGGAATTGGGAAAACAAACAAGAGAATAACAGGTTGTATTGTGACAACGAGAGTGTCATTCATATTGCAAAGAACTCAACCTTCCATTCGAAGACTAAGAATATACAGCTCAGGTACCATTTCATACGGTCCGTCTTGGAAGATGGACATTTGAAGTTGGAAAAGATACACACTAGCCAGAATCCTACAGACATGTTAACAAAGGGAGTAACCAGGGAGAAATTGTGTTCTTACTCAATTTTAGTTTGTCTTCAAGCATGAAGGTGAAGATGAGAAATTTTCTAGGTCCAAGGTGGAGTATAGTCCAACATGTACAACATAAGTGGAGTTGTTGTGATTAGTCTCCAAGTGGGAGATTGTTGGTACTGGAGCCTGATTATCTTCCTGTTTCATAGGTATTTGTTTTCAGTCATGTTTATACCCCATGAAGACTATACACCCCAGAATATTGTACACCCCTCCATGTGGGGGGGAGGGGGGGATTTGCCCTCCTGCGGGGTTCGGGGGCAAGCGAGCCCTCGGTAAGGTTCGGGGACAAAGCCCCTGAAGAAAAAATGTCTTTTAAATGTATATTGTAATTTCATAGTAAATATGGACCACTCATTATAAGGTCGCATATCTGATGGTAGAAGTTATGTTAGGGTTTTTCCCTTAAAAGACAACCCTCTTTTATGAGGGAAATGTATTGCGGCTATGCATCATTGTGAATATTGTATTTTGAGAGAGGAGACTGTTAGATAAAGAAGAGGAAGTTACAACGGGTGTGCTATAGGTTGTATCCCTTCATTTGTTGGATAATAAAAAGGAAGGACCTGAAAATTTCTCTAGTGGACGTGGCCCACACTGGGTGAACCACATATATCCGTGTCTCTATTGTATTGTGTATCTTCTGTGTTTTATTTCCACATTTTATTTTATATTATTGCTTTGTGATCCTGTTTTTCTAACATAGGATAGTATAAAGACACCTATGAGGGCATGGGTGAGAGGGAAATCCTTAAGCTTCCCTCATTCCCTGATCTTTTGAGTAGCATCATTGTTCTGGAAACTTGTTTTCCAACATTTATTCCCGTAGGGTGTGTTACTATCCCTTTTGGGTCATTCGAGGAAGATTCATCCTGCAGAGTTGATGCTTGAAGGACCCACAAAGGAACCCAGGCAGTTGGATTCGAGGTAGTGTCGATGGTTAGAGTCAGGTTGTAACTACTTACTCATAGTATTTTCAATAAAAGAGTTCTCTTTCCCTCCATATTTGTGTAATATTGTTCAATCTATTTGTATATGCTTACTTTCTTTTCATATCCGAATTTTCTTATTACATGTATGACTTGTTTTCATAACTACCTGGTGGTATCATAGACTTGATCTCCTTTTGCAGGCTAATATTGAGAGAGATCAGGAACAAATCAAAGGTCGAGAGTGAGGAACGTTTTCAAACGATAGGATATAAGGTGTGACCTCTTCTCTTCTCTCTTCCAAAAGTAGTTATTTGATTACTAGTTTGTAAGTGTGCGGGTAGGGTTTGTCTTTTGAATACAGTCAGGTTATGTTGTGATATGACCCAATATCACAAGGAAAAATCCCTAAATAGAATTGGGAACCATACTAGGGATCTTTCTCCTAGTTTGGGTCAGTCTGAGTTTTTCTTGTGTTGTCTTTATTGCTGTGAGTTTCTTGTTTTATGAACTTTTCTTTCAAAGCATTTTCCATCTAGAAACTTTTTCTAAGTTTCTGGAAGCCTCCTTCTGGATTGGATTTTTTATTTTTCAAGTTTTATTGATCCATTTGTGCTTTGTCCCTTTATGAGTCATGGATATCCGTAATTTACCCTTGTATGACCCGCAAATGTCCGCTAGTCCTAGTGTACATAATTGTGTATATGTGTAAGAACCTTTTTTTTTAAGACTTTCTCTCTTTTATGGGAGGGTTTGGTTTGGTTCTTTAGTATAATCTAAACATTTTGGGTTTGGTTTTACTTTTGATTGTTGTGTTAAGTCTCTGGAAACTTTGAAATCATCTTAAATTTCTTGCTTTTGGTTAGTTTTGTCTTTTGGTTATAAGGTTCTTTAGGTGGGTCGAAAGGTCCGTCGTGTGTGGTTGCGCCGAGTTTCTAGTTTGATTGTTCTGTTTCAATGATTCTTGACTGTTTGCTTTCTTCCTCTTTACCTTATTCCCTCTGTTTATAAAATAAAAAGTAAAATCACATCTCATTTGCATTTCATTTATTTTAGTAATAGAAATACAAAACTAATTGTTTGCTCGTCATTCTTGTCTGATCCCCTTGTCTCTAAACTTTTCAAGAAAATAATTTTCTTACTGGCACTCAAGTCTTTAGGCATTTTGTAACGTCCCCAGCCACCAACAGGCCGAGAAACGTCACTATAGGACGTCTCTCTTAGCTCTGATACCAATTTGTAATGTCCCCAGCCACCAACAGGCCGGGCAACGCTACTCATAAAAACAACAATTATCATATGCACATAAACATAAACATAAACAAACAACATATTATGTTCATACATATATTAATGCTGAAATAACAATAAAAACATACATGCAGTACTCATAGAAAAAACCCATAATATAACAACACATACAGGAAATATTCATCAATTATAACACATGTACATATACATAACATGTAAATGAACATAGGAATGGGTACTTGTCTTTCAATTGAAGTACACCAACTGCATGCAAACCTTCCGTGAACCTCCTAGCCTTAGACCACGCTACTCATCATGCTCAACAGTGGGTCACCCCCGAGCTGGGACTAAGCTCCATTCAGGGCAAGGGAATCCTAGACTAGGCTGAGGTTACAGGAGACTACACAGTGCAACTAGAAGTATTCTCTCCAAGAGCCTTCTTATGCCCACTACTCACGGACTCTCATTCCCCACATGCCTATTCCACACCGAGAATATGCACCTTCATTGTTCCACAGTCCATCGACTGCTCCACTTCCCTTTCAGGGTCTCGACAACATGCCAGATCAGGAATTCTCAGAGCTCCACAGCTGGTGCTAGACTCTCTCTAGGAGAAAATCACTTCCTAATAAACTCTCTCACCTGGAGAGATTTTCTCACAGGCCTGACAACCTGCCTCTTCAACCACGGGGCTGACAACTCGCTTCTTCAACCAGCTTCATCTCAATTCTCGCAAGTGAGGACAATATCAAGGCTCAATATAGCTCATGGAAGGGAAAAAACCACAATTCGGTAAGGCACAACACGGTTTTGGCAAGTACAGATATGTTGGCTTCATAGGAAAACATAGGTCGCCTTCCTCAGTTATTGGTTTCAGAGGTGCATGAAGATGCAGAGGTCAACGATGGAGACCAAGCGAGTTAGGCGAAGGATGGAAGAATGGGAAGCAAACCCCACAACAAGGTTACTTTCCAAATAAACCTCCATGTGCCTGAGCTGACACATTTCTCTCATGAAGCACGTTCCTTTCCATTTGGAAGTCCCCCCATCTTCCCAAAGGAATCTAGGATATAAACATATCCTTCTAATCAAATTTTGGAATAATAAAAAATTATTATTCTCTTGGACTGAAGCCCTTAGGCTTAGCCCCTCTTTCCAACCTCTCAGCCCCCTCTCCCTTACCCAACCTAGTGGAGCTTAGTCCCCCATACTCTTTCTTCATGGTCGGTCTACACAAAATGATGGTTTTATATTAATAATATGAATATTTACATGTACAAAATAGGCTCCTTGCCTTTAACACCTAGGCTCTCCGACCTAATAAACACATAAGACCATAGCTTATAATTTCTTGGCTCAGCAGCCTACAAAACATGTTTACAATTCATAAATACAACTGGGGCTCATCCTTGGGGATATTACAATCCCATCCCCTTATTTTTTCACTGTCCTCAGTGCAAATTATTTACACAGTATTAGCAAGATTTTCAAAATCTTCAAAAAGATGCGGGTATTTTGCCCACATAGCATTCTCATGCTCCCATGTTGCGTCCTTGGGACCGTACCAGGTCCACTGGACCTTTACAAGCCCTATTGATCGATTCCAGAGCTGTTTTCTCTTCCAGTCCAATATGCGCACCGGATGCACCTGCAAGACACTTTCTTGCTCCACCTGAATCACATTCCAATCAATCACATGATTAGGATAAGGTATATATTTCTTAAGCAATGAAACATGAAACACATTATGTGCAGTCATGGATGCAGGCAATGCAATCATATATGCAACTGGTCCAATCCTTTCTAGGATTTCAAATGGCCCACAATATCTGGCTGCCAACTTGGAACAATTTCCCAGCTTCAAGGAACTTCTGTTGGCTTTCACTTTTAAAAAAACATGATCATTGTTGGCACAGGGGTAGACCCAGGGTTCAACGCTCAAGATCGCACCAACAAAGCCCTAACTACTGGCCCTTTCGACAACACCTGCGAAGCAGATGAAGTCTCACCCGAGGTAGAGGCAGTGGTGGTTGCAAGACTCATGTGTCTGCAACCTCAGTTGGGACACAGATCTGTGATTATATCATTCATATCAACCCTTATTCTACTTCGTAGATAGAACAGAGCATCGCGGTGTACACTCAGATCTACAGTATTTCAGTACTTAACCATAATAACCCAGATCATATCCAGTAGATCAACACTAAGCATCTTCATACACATCAGATCTAACAATCATATATATCTAAGAAGCACAGAGCATAAGTGGATATATCAAAGCACATAGCATAAGCAAAAACACATTGAATCAAAGCACAGAGCATAACACATGGATTTACGTGGTTCACCCCCACCCTGGGGCTACGTCCACAAGATCTTCTTCTTTATTATGATCTTCAATCTGTTACAAGCACAAAGCCTCCAAAACCCTTCTTCGCATAGGACAGAGGATCTGCATAGCTTGCTAGATCCTTCTTCCTTGCGTTACAACACTTAGCTTTCTATAGCAACCTCACAGTAACTTGCACTTAGCCTTGCAAGCCTTACACAGTTCACACGTAGCACTTATTCAACATCACATAGATGCACTACCAATTGCACTAAGCCATCATATCTACTGCCTATCCTTCTATTTATACATTACAAAAGTGGGCCTAATTGTGGGTAAACCCACGGGTCGACATCCCTTTCCCATTACATTAACCCAAAACCCTAAAAGGGCCCAAAAGTGGATCGAGATCTCGTGATATCTGCTTCGCCTAGAGCTCCATCTTTGACAGGCTGTCGAAGTCCAAAAATGGTCAAATATGACCAAGTGTTCCTCCAAACTTGGTCAAGGGACAACAGGACCCCAACACTCACTTGTGACTCGTACCGAGTCACTATGGTCTGATCAATTCCGCCTCGAATGCCTCGAGATTGGCTCGAGCTACTTCAACCTGCTGTAGTGTGACAACCTCTTTCTCAGTGAACTCTTGGATCACTGCGTCATTTTCTGGCCCTTCCAGGCGTTGTTCTGTGGTGATGACAACCTGTTCAATCTTGGCTCACTAGATTTCAACTTCAGTGAATAGTTGGCATGCCTTTTCTTGGATTGGCTGAAGTCATCGGGAGACTTCCATCACTTTACTTTGCAGCGTGTGTACCTGTTGTTGGGCAGTGCGTTGTTCTGGAAATCTCTTCATTCTTTCGACTGGGGTCAAGGCCTTTAGCTGGGCCTGTAGCATATTTGCATGTTGCTTTGCTTCTTGGAGTTGTGCCTCCAATGCCTGCAAATCTGGATTCTCTGTGAGGTTCTCATAAGTATGGGCGCTTCTAGCGCTCAACTGCTTGTATTCCAAGGAAAAGTTTTTTAATCAGCCAACTACGCTACGGGCAATTTCCTCCCTTAGGTCTCTTATTTCTTGAGGAGTCTCGGGCACGGTACAAAGTTCCAGATATGCGATGCACTGCTGAAGTTGTTGGATTACTTCTTCAAGTTGTGCCACCTGCTTTGGGACATGTTCTTCAATCTTCACTTCTATGACCGTCACATAGCGAAGTGTTTTGTGAACCCTTTCATGTACTTCAAGTTGCTTTGCTAGCAACTGGTCCTTGCTCTGTTGTAACTGTGATTTTTCCTCATCCCACTTCTCTTACAAGGAAAACTTTTCCCATTCTGCCTTACTCTGTTGTTCTAGAAGTGCGCTTTGTACTTGTGTCAAAGCCTGGGTGGCTTGCGCTGTGTCTTCCTGAGCTCGTCGAAGGAGAGCTTCGACTTTATCGGTGATCTGGTGTAATTGGGTGGGCTCATCGCCTGTTCCTACTGTTCCAATTGTCAAGGGTGCAGTAGAAACTGCTCGGTTGGACTGGAGTGCCTGCTGCACTTCTTGAAGTTCACCCTTGATTCGGTTGAATACCTCCTCCTGCTTCACTTCTTTCTTTTTTGCGATCTCTAGTGAAGCATCATTCAGCACAACGATTAAGAAGTCGAAGTCGTCCATTGTGAGGGTAGTCTTAAATGTAGTCCAGGTGGCCTTAGTTTTCTTTTGGGATGAGGTATTTGGTGGGGTAATCTTCCTTTTCTTGGAGGGATCCTCCTCCTCTCTAGGTGGAGTAGCCTTGCCTTTGTTTTGCTCAACTTCTGTGCCACCTAGTTCTTCACCATCACCTCCCTGCGCAGGTGAGATTGAAGTAGTCTTCGTGGATGTGTTATGGACATCTTAAACTTCATCATCCTTCTTAGTATTGCTCGGTCCAAGTGTATCCGGCATAGCTTCAGGGCTATCCACGTCGGACATTTTTGCAGGGTCCGCTGCAACAAGGAGGTCCGCCGACCATTCCTTGGTAATATGCTCCAAGTCTTCTTCTGTCAACTTGTAGTATGACTGGAGCTACTGTTTGTGCTCATAGGCGCGCACTGTGATATAGGTGAAGTGGTGATCCGCGTTGAATTTTATCAAAGGTATAAACCTATGAAGTGTGTTTGGGGTGAGGCGTGGTGTAAGCTGGATTGCATTCTTCAATTGGTTGTAATAGGCGTGGAAGACGACATTGGACTGCCACTGCTTGTTCATGTCATTGGAGTACCACAATGTACAAAACTTTGCGACCAGTGGTTCGAAGGGTTCGATCTCCAGAAAAATGGCACCTTTTGGTAGCTCCCAGGCGATGAAAGCGATTAGTATGAGCAACCAACTAAAGTGGAACTCATACCCTTGGTCTTGTGCATCTCTGCAATCAAGCTCTAGCTAGTTTACAAGGTATTGCACCCAGTTCATCTGTAGTCCCTCGATGCACTTCCCTGCAAGGTCAACTATGAATCCAGTCACTTCTGTTGGTCTCTTCTTGCGAACTAGCTTACGTGTGATCAACTAACATGCAAGGCGCATTGCGCCACTCTGGATAGAGGCTACCTTATAGCCTTGCATGCCTTTCTCGACATCACCATAAGTTTCTTTTATCCTCTGTGCTAGTGCTCGGTCTGAGGTATTTCCAGGGTAAAACTCCTGTGGGTCAGGGCCTTGCATAATAAGTCTTGTGATCCGATTGATCGAGGTCAGATCCATAGTGATGCGGCAGTCCAACCATAAGTATCCTCCATGGTAGCAGGATAGCAACAACTTGACGCATGTGTTGACTTCCTGGTGTCTACCAAAGTGCGAGATCTTCATTACATTAAGCAGTGTGGACTACACGAGGTTCTGGGTCAATGACCGCGGGACAATATTAGAATTCTTGCCTTTGGTCCTAGATAAGTACTTATGCGGGGCTAACATGTTGTAAACTTTACGATCTCCAAGGTTAAAATCACTAAATTTCAGTGTTGTGAGCTTATCCTGCTCAACACAAACTGTGTGCACCCCTTTGGGAAGGTACGCGGTGATCAAAGTGTACTCGAAGTCTCGAGGTACACTGTCATGGTTGATGGCACTGCTTAGAGGTGGTAAGTAAGTAGGTAGAATGCGTGGGATAAGCTTGGCATTTGCGATATCATCCCTGTGCTTGGTCCATTTCTCATCGGTCGACTGGGATGGACCAACGCGAGCAGTGGAAGGGGAGGCCTGGAGTCCTCTTGTTGATGATGCTTAGACTCCTATAGATAATCCTCGCTCCGACATGACTCTTTCAGTCATTAAGTCAATAAAAAATTCTTCAACTACTTTCTCAGCAGCGCTGAGATCGTTCGACATACAAGCTTGGGTCAACTAGCTCGGGTGTGAAATGAATTCAGAGACTACAATGAAAGGTGTGGGAACAAGGCAATGATCACAGGGTGAAGTAATCTCAGGTTTCGAGCTCAAATTCTCACTTAGAAAAAAGTATTATCGGTGCGTGGCATGACAAACTAAGTAGGAAAACTTAGCAACGGTTTGCTTGCAATGGGTATGAGGCTGCATTAACTTATGTTCAGTCCATTATGGTCCGGTCGAACGGTCTAGTGGCGAGCCATACATGCTTTCTGACCCATTCAGAGTGGCAGTCGAATGATTATATTAGCTTCCAACGACTATATTACTTCGCCTCGACGAAGTGGCATATGTGGTTGTTCTGATATCCCGACGAAGCTCCAATTCTACAAAGTATCTTGCTGCGAGGTACCCTCTGGGATCTTCTATAATTTTTCAATCTTGGCCTTCTTCTTACATAGTTTTCTAGCCTTCTTTCCAGTGAGCTTCGTCTCTATGATTCTCTTCCCATTTTGATTCTTATTTTCCTCGGACATAGTCACTTCGTGCTGGTGAGATTCTCTCCTAGGGTTTAGGTATATCACTTCTTCTTTGTCTAGGGTAGAAATTTCAGCCTTTTGTGTAGCTTTGGACTCGACATATGGATTTCTAGTTTCAGATGGCTTTGAGTGGTTCTCCCGTTCTTCTATCAACTGTGCGATCCTTTTAGTCATGAAATCTTTTAACTCTTGTCTCTGCTGTTCTAAAACCTCTTCTTCTTCCTTCTTTCTGGCTTGATCTCTTTCAATCCAAGGTTTTCCAATTAGCATAGTAAACGGGGTGTTGTCCTCAATGAATTTGATAATCTCAAAATCTTCTTTTGTAGAAGTTCCATTGACTGTCATAGGTAGCTGAGTGAGTTTTCCACATAACATCATCAGTTTTCCTCTGAATAGTCCTATTCCTCCCAACGAAGGAATCATGGCAGACTTCCCTATAACTTCCGAAGTTCTTTCTGGCATAATTTTCACTTGTGTTTCTTCATCAAGAATACAGTTAATGTCAAAGTCCCCTATTCTTGCTTCAACTTGCTCATTTTCTTTGAAGATTTCTGGTAATCGGACATCTTTATGTTCCTTCAGGGTTGCTTTCATCTCTATTAATACTTTCTCTGATTCTTGTTGGGTTTTTTCCTTTTCTGGATCTACCTTATGGTCTTCTTGATTCAGGTTTATCCTTTCAAGCTTAACGATCATTCTACGGAAATCAAATACCTCATGGTCCCTATCTTTGCTACAGAGACAACTAGGTCTTCTACTAGGGCATTCCTTAGCTAGATGGTCTGGTTTTCTGCAATTGTAACATAGGATTAATCCTCACTTTCTTTTAAATGATCCCCAACCTATTCTATACTACGCACTAGAATCGTGATAGTTAACCTGCAGAAAATTCTTTCTAGGATCCTGCATCCATTTGATAGTCCAAACATTCTTTCTATGCATAGGTATAACATATCTATCACTATACTTATCAGATCTATTCATATCGAACTTTCTTTCATCTATTAATGCCCTATTTTTTAAGCTACGCCAGAATCTATCAAACATACCTAGATCCATGCTCTAGAAACAAAAAAATTTCACTTATCTTACTTCTATAGAGCACAAAGATTCAATATCTAAGAACTTTTGACTATTCTTATCTTTAGAGAACAAATCTTATAGATCTTACCTCTTTTCTGCATATCTGACCTCTTTCTTTCAGAAATTTCCACTTTTACTCTTCTTAGAGCACAGAGCGTTCATATCTCGCTTCTTTTCTTCAAATCTGATCTTCCTTTCTTCAGATTTGACCTTATTCCTGGCACAAAGCTTCACAAGTCGGGTAAAAAGATATGCACTAGGGCAACAGATCTACGCACAAAGCTTTCTTTTGCACAAAGTTTCTTCTTCCTCAGTATCCAAAAATCACAGTTTCAGGTCTCAGCAATAGAACCATTTGTTGGCACAGGGGTAGACCCAGGGTTCAATGCTCAAGAGCGCACCAACAAATCCCTAACTACCGACCCTTTCGGCGACACCTGCGAAGCAGATGAAGACTCACCCGAGGTAGAGGCAGGGGTGGTTGCAAGACTTAGGTGTCTACAACCTTAGCTGGGACACAGATCTGTGATTATATCATTTACAGAGCACTTAGCATCGATCATTGTCAATATTCAACCCTTATTCTACTTCGTAGATAGCACAGAGCATCGCGATGTACACTCAGATCTATAGTATTTCAATACTTAACCATAGTAACCCAGATCAGATCCAGTAGATCAGCACTAAGCATCTTCATACACATCAGATCTAACAATCATATATATCTAAGAAGCACAGAGCATAAGTGGATATATCAAAGAACATAGCATAAGCAAAAACACATTGAATCAAAGCACAAAGCATAACACATAGATTTACGTGGTTCACCCCCACCCTGCGGATACATCCACAAGATATTCTTCTTTATTATCGCCTTCAATATTTTACAAGAACAAAGCCTCCAAAACCCTTCTTCGCATAGGATAGAAGATCTGCACAGTGCGCTAGATCCTTTTTCCTTGCATTACAACACTTAGCTTTCTATAGAAACCTCACAGTAACTTGCACTTAGCCTTGCAAGCCTTACATAGTTCACACAGAGCACTTTCAACATCACATAGATGCACTACCAATTGCACTAAGCCATCATATCTACTATCTATCCTTCTATTTATACATTACAAAAGTGGGCCTAATCGTGGGTAAACCCACAGGCCGACATCCCTTTCCCATTACATTAACCCAAAACCCTAAAAGCGCCTAAAAGTTGATTGGGATTCCGTGATCTCTGCTTTGCCTGGCGCTCCATCTTTGACAGGCTGTCGAAGTCCAAAAATGGTCAAATATGACCAAGTGTTACTCAAAACTTGGTCAAGGGCCAACAATCACCTAGTTTAAACTCCCTGTGGGTTCTGTTCTTATCATCATAAATTTTCATCTTGTCTTGGGCAACCTTCAAATTCTACTTAATATTCAACATTTTCTCTTCCATTTCCTTGAGCAACTCTGGGCCAATCACTTCCCTATCAACTGGGTTATCCCAGCATACTGGGGTGTTGCACTTTCTGCCATAAAGTACTTCAAACGAGCTCATCTTCAGTGATGCTTGATACCCATTGTTGTAGGCAAATTCTACAAGGTGTAGGTAGTCTTCCCATTTAGATGGTTTGTCCATCACATGCATCCTTAGCATATCTTCTATCACTTGGTTCACCCTCTCTGTCTGCCCATTAGACTCCGGATGATAGGCTGTGCTGAAGTTCAGATTCGTTCTGAACCCTTTGATTAACCCTTTCTAGAAATTTGAGGTAAATTTTGGGTCTCTGTCAAACACAATTGTCTTGGGAATACCATGCAATCATGCTACTTCCCTCATATAGATATCGACAACATTAGCTGCCTTGTGAGTAGTCTTCAATGGAATAAAATGGGCAGCTTTAGTAAACTTATCCACCACCACCATGATGGAATCATGTTGCTTATTTGTTCTGGTTAATCTTGTGATGAAGTCCATTGTCACCACTTCCCACTTCCACTCATGAATGGTTAAAGGCTATAGCAACCCTGCTGGGTGCCTATGTTCAACTTTGACCTTATGACACTCCATACATTTGGCGATGTATTCTGCAATTTTCTTCCTCATACCTGGCCAAAAGTAATGGCTCTTGACTGCTTCCATTGTTTTCTGATATCCAGGGTGCCCAGCATAAGGCACCTTATGCATTTCTTTCAAGATAATAATTCTCAATTCGTAGGAATTAGGTACATAAATTATGTTTTTGTACAAGAGTGTTCCATCAACTTCCAACTTATAATATTCCACTTTCTATAGCATCTTACCTTGTTGTATCTTTGTCACCAATTCCATGTACTACAAATCTGCATTTGCAGCTTCTGAAATTCTGCCTTTAATATCAGTTTGATACATGCTAATGGTCGTAGCATGTAATTCATGCACTCTTTTGCTGAGTGCATCAGCCACTTTGTTCTCATTTCCTTTGATATGCTTGATATCAAAGTTGTACTCACGAAGGAATTCCAACCACCTACTCTATCTAGCATTCAGAGTTGGTTGATCAAATAGTTACTTAAAACTATGATGGTTTGTCCTGAGTTCAAACCTCTTTCCCATGAGGTAGTGCCTCCATTTCTTCAGGGCGTGCACTATGGCTGCCAACTCCAAATCATGAGTTGCATAGTTATTTTCATGATCCTTCATCTTTCTGGATTCATAACATACCACAAACCCATTTTGATTGAGGATTCCACCTAGTCTTTCTTTGCATGCATCTGTACACACTACAAAATCTTCACTCAAATATGAAATCCTCAGGATTGGAGCACTGGTTAACAACTGCTTCAATTCCTGGAAGCTCTTTTCACATTCTTTTGTCCATTGAAATTTCACCCCTTTTCTTTGTAATGAAGTGATTGGGTGAGCAATTTTCGAAAACCCTGCAATGAATCTCCTGTAATAGCCATCTAGACCCATAAAGGATCTGAATTTTGTCACATGCTTGGGTGCTAACCATTCTATAATGGATTCAATCATCTCAGTATCCACTACTATCCCATCCTTTGAAATAATATGCCCCAAGTAGTGAATTCTGTTTTGATAAAATGCACCAAATGTTTTCATTAGGCACATGAAAGCATTCGGTGCATTGGATAACCCAAATGGCACCACTGTGAATTCATAATGACCATACCTTGTTCTAAAGGCGGTCTTGCCGATGTCTTCATCCTTTATCCTTACCTAATGGTACCCTAACCTAAGATCAATATTTGAGAATATCTTTGCATCCTTCAACTGATCAAAGAGATCATTGATCCTTGGCAAATGATACTTGTTCTTTATAGTCACTTTGTTCAATTGTTTGAAATCGATGCACAATCTCAATGTCCCATATTTCTTCTTCACGAATAGGACTGGGGCACCCCAAGGTGACACACTTGGGCGTATATACCCCTTCTTCAGAAGTTCTTCAAGTTGCAATTACAGTTCTTTCATCTCTGGTGTACTCATTCTGTAAAGAGTTTTTGACACTGGAGCTGCTCTAGGCATCGGGTTTATAGAGAAATCAATATCTCTTCGGGGGTAGTCCGGGTACCTCCTGAAATACATCTTCAAAATATTTTAATACTACAAGGTCGTCAATATTTGACACCTTATCCTTAGGTGCTTCTTCCATATGAGCTGCAAATATTTGGCAGCCCTTCTTGTAACACTTCTTCAATTGCATTGCTAATATTTCTCTGATAGTCACTGCCCTTGGGATTCCCTGCACTTTCCTTGGGTTTCCTTCCTCATCCAGGCAAGTGCATGCCTTGTTATGAAAATCTAATATGGCATGGTGTTGGTCCAACCAATCCATTCCAATTAGACAGTCATAGGAACCTAAAGGTAAGATGTTCAAATATGCCCTTGTGCTCATTCCATTCATGTCCATGAGACATGAATTAACCATTTCAATAAATTTTCTTTTGGTTCTTGTAGCCAGCTGCACTAACCAAGATTTTCCATGCTTGTTTCTTGGCAAATGAAAACTTTCCACCATCTTGGGATCTATATAACTATGACTAGCCCCCAAATCAATTAAAATAGTAAAGGTATGGTTATTGATCATACCTTCAACTTCAATCATGTGTGATTGAAACACAACTTGCTTGTTGTCTAGGGATGCATAGATCCTTCGTATTCTACTGCCCATGTCCTCCACTGTTTCTTCTTGCTGAACATTGTGGAAAACTCTCACTTTGTCATTTTTGTGGGGATAATCTTTATACTTGTGGTTCCCCTTACAACCCCAACATTGAATAGGCGTCTTCCTTGGAATTTGTCCCCCTACCTCAACCATTCTCTACTCTCTAAAAGATGGTTGTCCTTGAGGATTGTTTCTAAAAAATGGAGGTTTGTTTCCCTTCCGCCTCTGCTCTTTCTTGAACTTCTTCTTGTCATCCCAAGCCTTCCGAAAAGTGGGATTTTATCTTTGCTGCTCATATAATCATTTTTATCTCCTTATAGTTTCTTCCATAGTTTTAAGATCATCATACTGGATCTTGTCACCGATGGAAGGTGGCAATCCACTCAGATACCTTTGAATTTTGACAGTCTCATCTTTGATGAAAGGAACATACTTCAACAATTACAAAAACCTTCGTTCATATTCATCAATGGACCTACTAACCAGCTTGAGTTCAAAGAACTCTTCATCTTTCTATTATAGTATATCTTAGTTAAGTATTTCTTTTCGAAATACTTCTTGAATTCCTTCCGAGTAACATTTTTCTCTTTAATGTGTTGCACCTGCACAAGTTGATCCCACCACATGGATGCCTTTCCTTTCAGTTGATACATTGCAATTCTTCCTTCTGCATGAGAGGAATAATTCTGCAGTTGGAAATATTTCCTCATGCCAAGAATCCATGTCTCAACATCTTCCTCCTTTTGGTGCTCTCCATCAAACGTAGGAGGTTTAATCTTGTTCATTTCTCCCTTCATTTCATCCACTCCAGATCTCCTATTCTTTTTTGTAGGAGATGGGTTTGAACTAGTATGTGCCCTCCTCTTAGAGTGCCCTTGGGAGTGATGATGGTGTCTTCCAACACTCCTTGATTTCCTCTTTTCATCAGGAGACCCGTGACTTCCTGATTTACTAGAGTCACTCTCTTTATCCAATTTATTTTCTATCCTTTCCAGGCTCTGTATCAACTTTATGTTGAATTCTCCTTGTTGTTCCCTAGATTTCATGAGTTTTCTGTCATCTTTTCGGTGAGTGTGGACATCTTTCTACAATCTTTCAATGATTTTCATCATGTTTTCCTCCTTATCTATCTCTTCTCCATGCCCATTGGAGTTTGATCCTTCAACTCCCAAATGGACATCCATTCCTTTAGCTTCATTCTCTAAACTGAAAGCATTATGTGTCTCCTCCATTTCAGTGCGACGTGGAACAATTCGGTTTGGTTCTGACAACCGTTAACTCTGCAAACACAATGTGCAGTCAATCGAAATTTGTCAGGCCATCAATCCTTAACAAATTCCACAGTATTCATAAACCAATCTGATTCAAAGAAAACTTTCAGATTTCATTCTGTGGTTCTCGGTCAATCAAGAATCCCTGCATATCTTTTCTTCCTGAGCTCTGCTCTCTTCTGCAATAATTTTTGGGCACTAGCCCCTTTCTCTTAACCCCCAACCCATGTGACCATGGGCTATGGCTAAGTGCTTATTCGGGACTTCAGAGCTTTAGAGCTTTGGGACTTCATGGGATTTCACATTTGCACACCCCCAACACCCCGAACCGTTAATCTCTGAACACTTCCATGTCACCTTTGGTGATGTCATTACGTCTCGTCACTTCGGCATTACAAATTTTTTGAAAGTTCTTCCTTTCGTTCCCTTATGAACCATTCTTCCGTAGTGTCAAGTCTCCAGACTTCACAACTAATTCCATGCGTCCACTGGGACCCACGACTTTCGTACTTGAACTAAGATACTGAATAATCACATCACTTAACGCCTTTCAAATTGTGGGGGCATGCATCCGCAGTTTGGAGTAACCTGCCTTTTGTCCCACAATTCTTTTGACGTTGACATGTAACTCCCTGGTAAAAATCGTGGTTTGGATTGTAGGACCGCCTTGGAAAATTAACTCGTGTGCAACTTGGGTCCCCACAATGCCTCCTGTCCGTCGATCTTGATGTATCGTGATTAATGCCAGTGTGGGTCCACCGACCTTTAACTATGTCATGTAACCTCATGGCCCACATAGTACAGCTGACAACATTCCAGGTTGGGCCACGTGGTAGGTATAGGAGAGGTCCACGTCACCTCCATGTGACGTAATCATGACTCACTACTTCGACTCTTCAGGGCTTTAGAACTTCAGGCTTTGGGAGTTCTCTCCTGATCACACACTCATTCTCCCGAACACCAAAATACCGAAAAATCCAATCTGTTGAAACGTGTCCCTCTTGACGGACGGTCTGGATTAACTTCAGACTTCAGAGATCCGGAGGCTTTCTCCCTTCACCACTACGTTTTCCCCTTTTAACTTGGCTTGATCCAACTGTCAAGCTCTTCTCCCCAGATCTACAATATAGATCCTCTTCGGGGACTTCGGACTTCGGGCCTTCAACCTCTTCTGCTCTACAACCCATAACTTCGTTGAAGCCACAAAGCCCAAAGGACTTGGAGGTTAACTCTCATGCTCCTTTTTTTTTTGATCCGACGGGTGTGGTTTTACATACCTCTCATCCCCCGAGCTTCGTAACACGACCAAGGTAACCTCTTGACACAATTTCTCTCTAAAACTTTGGTTCTAATGACCACTTATCCGGCCCATCCAGGCTCAGTGCTTGAACCTTGGCTCTGATACCAATATGTAACATCCCCAACCACCAATAGGCCGGGCAACGTCACTACAGGATGTCTCTCTTAGCTCTGATACCAATTTGTAATGTCCCCAACCACCAACAGGTCGGGCAACACTACTCATAGATTTTTTTTTTATCATATGCACATAAACATAAACAAACAACATATTCTTCTCATACATAGATTAATGCAGAAATAAAAATAAAAGCATACATCTAATACTCACTGGAAAAACCCATAATATAACAAAATATACAGGCAATATTCATCAATTATAACAGATGTACATATACACAACATGTAAATGAACATGGGAATGGGTACTTATCTTTCAATTGAAGTACACCAACTATGTGCAGACCTTCCACGAACCTCCTCACCTTAGACCACACTCCTCATCATGCTCAGTAGTGGATCACCCGCGAGATGGGACTAAGCTCCACCCAGGGCAAGGGAATCCTAGACTAGGTTGAGGTTACATGAGACTGCACAGTCCAACTTGAAGGATTCTCTCCAAGAGCCTTCTTACGCCCACTACTCACAGACTCTCATTCCCCACATGCCTGTTCCACCCCAGGAGTATGCACCTTCACTGTTCCATAGTCCATCGGCTGCTCCACTTCCCTTTCAGGGTCTCGACAATAGGCCGGATCAAGAATTATTAGAGCTCTGTAGCTGGTGTTGGACTCTCTCTAGGAGAAAATTACTTCCCAACAAACTCTCTCACCTAGAGAGAGTTGCTCACAGGCTTGACAACCTGCCTCTTCAACCACGGGACTGGCAAGCCGCTTCTTCAACTAGCTTCAACTCAATTCCCACAAGTGAGGACAATAGCAAGGCTCAATATAGCTCAGGGAATGGCAACCACCAAAATTTAGTAAGGCACAACACGATTTTGTCAAGTACGTATATGCTGGCTTCACAGGAAAACAAACGTTGACTTCCCCAGTTACTGGTTTCAGAGGTGCATGAAGATGCAGAGGTCGACAATGGAGACCAAGCGAGTTAGGCGAAGGATGGAAGAATGGGAAGAGAACCCCCCAACAAGCTGACTTTCCAACTAAAATTGCATGTGCCTGAGCCGACACATGTCGCCCATGAAGCACATTCCTTTCCATTTGGAAGTCCCCCCATCTTCCCAGAGGAATCTAGGATATAAACATATCCTTCTAATCAAATTTTGGAATAATAATAACTTATTATTCTCTTGTACTTAAGCCCTTAATATTAGCACATCTTTCCAACCTCTCATCCCCCTCTCCCTTACCCAGCCTAGTGGATCTTAGTCCCCCATACTCTCTCTTCGTGGTCAGTCTACACACAATGATGTTTTTATATTAATAATATGAATATTTACAGGTACAAAACAGGCTCCTGGCCTTTAACATGTAGGCTCTCCGTCCTAATAAACACATAAGCCCATAGCTTATAATTGCTTGGCTCAACAGCCTACAAAACATGATTACAATTCATAAATACAACTAGGGCTCGGCCTTGGGGATATTACACATGTTGTTTGCTTTGGTAGAAAGAAAAAGAAAATGAAAAAAACCTAATTTTTTTTTTAGTTATGTCTCTTTCTTTCTTTGCATTGTTTTCATTGTTATTTCAAAAAAAAAAAAGATACTAGCATAGGAAAAAATTTCATTTCAAGGTTTGAAGGATTGTTCATGGATTTTATTTTTTGAAACTTTTTTTCATTGAAGAATCAGTGTAAATTTTTCTTTGCCAATGTTCTTAAAAGTTTCATTTTTGCAAGAGTCTCAAACAACATCAGTTGCACTTACATATCCTTTGAGTAAAGAACAACCGCTAAACTTTAAATGTACTAGGATTTGTTTCTAGGGTTCACAAACAACTTTAGGGTTAGGGCCTTGGATTGGGATTGTAGAGATAAATATCCAAGGCCATTAAACAAACATAGAAGTCTGAGTTAGGGAGAGACAAATCTAACTGTCATAAAAGTATAGCCGGGAAGCTCCTCTAACATAGGATTCGAACACGAGGTCACGTAAAGGAGAGATGAGGAGATATTGCCTCCAAATATTAATTGAGCGTAGTGGAGAGATCGTATACTGGGGGATTTTCCTGAAGTAATATTGACCCATCTAGCGTGAATCCTCTGGAAGAGTCCCAGGCTCAATTACCCTACCCATACGTTCAATCCTGACTGTCGACTGTACCCCTCGGATGCTGACTACGAGTTGGTGATGTTAGGTTCTTTTCCTAGGGATCTCATAGGTGAATGCGAGGGTTTTCCATGGTACCTGGGGCAGATTTTGTATCACACTTTTCAGTACTGCTAGAGGGTGCCTCGCAAAGCTTGGGTGATTGCACCGGATAAGGTTGGTCAATGGAGGCTGGGATAACTGCTTCTCACTCCTTCTTCATTTGTACACAAGACTTAATCAACCCGTGCCTCCATCCAGAAGGTCCCTTTCCACTTTTTCATTGATTTGGACTCGAAACCTTATCAACCTGGGATAAAGAATTGGAAAAGTTGTTTGCTTGTGATGTATCTCTTAGTACTTTTTAGTGGAGTGTTGCTTTGTATTGTTGGCCTTAGGTTGTGTCGGTATCACCGCTTTTGGATCGTTGATTCAAGGTGGTCGACCAACTGCTTCGTTGGTCAGGAAGGACCCTTGGTCTTTCTCTTGAAAGTGTGGATCCGCCTCCTAGAAGGTGTAGTTTTTTATACCACTGGTTCATTAGAGTCGGTGTGTGAGACTTTTTTGAACATGAACAATCCAACAAGGGATGAACATGTGCATAAGAAAAATTTGGCCACAGTTCTCGAGGATACCAACAAAGGGACCCCTGACCAAGGGGATTCTTGTGCTTTTCCATTTTTTGGAAACATTGGTGCCCCCTTGATGGCCACTTTCAACATTCTTGGTTGAATGTAGGACTATTGATTTGGTTGTGGACCACTCTTAATGTTCTGAATGATCTTGATGCTTCTCAGATACACAATTTATCTCATGGGCATCATATGGATGTTGATACTTTACCTTCTACATTCACGAGGTCAACTCCTTCTCCTTCTCCCTCTTCTCGTGAAAGTATAGCTACTAGTAACCAAAAGTCTAAAAGGAAGAGGAAGAGGAAGAGTAAGAAAAATAGTTCACCAACTTCTGCTAGTCATATTGGGGACCTGTCAGCAGCCTTTGTGAGTCATACTAGGGGAAAGCGACCAACCTCTGCAAGTCATAATGGAAGTAAAAGTCTGGTCACTTCTAGTCATACTGGCATTGAGTCACCAACCTCTGCGAGTCATATTGGAGTCCTGTCACTATTATAGCAAATGTTTCCACACTACATGCATCTTGCTTGGATGGCCTTCCATTTCCCTCTACAGACCTCATCTCCCCCTTTTTTGTGCACTCCAGAGCGAAAAATTCATATTTTTATACCTATACGCAACCTCCTAGTTATGAAGCACATGTATGTATGTGGGTTGTTCCATTACAACCCACGTACATAAGGTTTGATGCTCAAAAATTAAAATTGCGTCAGGTTTCCATGCCATGTCACGGGATCCATGATCCTTGACCTTCCATATACTGGAAACACTCTGACTTGACCCTTTTATTCCATTTGGAGGCTATAAATTGAGCCATATCCAAGCTTTGAAGATACACAATTCATCATTGAGAGCAAAGACACTCTGGAGAAATTTCACCTCAGTTGAGTCTGCATCCCTTTGTCCTTGAAAGTCTGAACTTCTTGTGTATAGACCCCAAGCTCTTCCTATCTTGTGATAGAGAACCTCATTGACTCCTACATGTGAGCTTGCCTTTATGGAGGATTGAAGTAGTGGAGGCCCAACTGGTGGGACTTAGTTTCTCGATTTCGATAGACTTAGTTTCTCGGTTCCGATATGTGTCGTTACAGAAGTTTGTCACCTATGTACTTCTGTTGATTACATTGATAGAAATACTCTTTTCTTGTCCAATTGATATCTTGCAAATAGTTATAATGCTTTCCATGGGTGTATTTTTCATGTATGTTAATGGATTATGCTAATTTATATGCTAACATTATATATCAATAGCACATGCTTGCGTATCTTGGTTTTTGAAGACAAGTTGCCGGTATAAATCTTTGGGTTGCGTGCTCAACACTGGTCTTCTTCGGACGTTCGGACGAGGTAGGATTCTAGCCTTCTCTTGTTATCATTTTCATTTGTATAGTGTACTTGAGATTATAGTTTATTTTTGGGTGTCGTTTCGTCTATTTTGGTTTTCCCCTAACCATAGATATATTTTTCTCATAACAGAATTGGCGACTCCAGTGGGGATATCTCCTTTTTGGGGTATTGGGTGTTGTTTCTCTTTGATTTGCTCTCTATTTTCCTGAGTTTCTCTGTCGTCTGTTGCTTGACAACCTATATTTTCCATTATATCTGAGTTTCTTGGCTTAACCCTTGCCCATGCAATGTCTTTTTTGACATATGCGGGCTTTCCCTTGACATGGCGCATAGATACGTGAGTTGTCTTCCTTTAGGGAATGTACATACACGAGCCATCTTCCTTTAGGGTGTGTACACTATCTCTTTAGTCTTTTTGGGCAATTTTGGTGTTTTTTGTGTGAGTTTTGCTAGTTTTTGAAACTTATTGGGTCCCTATTCTGACTGTTAAGTGCCTACAAAGTGATAGGAAGCCGCTTTATTGGTGAATTCTTGGGCGAACTCTTTGTCGTTATTTTTGTTTCCCTTGCATTTTGGGTTTGTGTAGTTACTTCTTGGTGTCCTGCTTGGCTTGTATCTTGATGCTTGCAGTAGGGTCCTTCTGAGAGGTTCTTTATTCAATCCTTGCATTTTCATTCTATTATATTGAAAATACATTTTTTTTTTCTTTCTTTCATTTTACTTATGGAATTTACACTTTTGGCTGCCTTACATTAGTTTTGGCACATTAGGAAAGATTGCACTTCATTGAATTGTAGAGATTTCATTTTGGAAGCAACATTTAGAAGCATACCTTATCTTTGAAAATCAAGACTAGTCATTAACAATGTTTTTATATTTGCTTCTTTTATGCTGAGTCGTCATACCATTAGTTTCATGATTGCACCTCTTGAGTAAACAAAAGCCATTAAAATTAACGCTGAATAATTAAAATTGATTAGAAACGATTTTGTTTTTCAGGGTACACAAACAAGTATAGGACCCAGGGCCTTGGAATAGGATTTTGTGAGTAAACTTCTCCAAGTCTATAAAAATCAACATATGTGTCTGACCAGGGAGTGGTGAAACCCATTGTGTAATTGGTGATGCCAGGAGGCTCCACTCACATTGGAGTTAAGCACAAGGTCACTCGAAGTTTGTTGCAGAGATATCCCACTAATGCCTTCTTAGTGTCAAAGATATTTCTAGTGTTCTATTCATATTTGTGGGTCTTGCTAGTGCATTTACCTCCTTGAGAGGTGATGCTTTCAATATTTCATGCTTTTCTACCCTGCCCGTATTGTGGACAGGACTTGTGATTTCTCACCGGCACATTGGTTATATCGTGGTGACTCTAGTTTCTCGACCTAGGTAACCACATAGGCTGCTTGCATAGGTTATTCTGCAGGTACCCTGGGTCAGATAAAGATCAAACAACACACAAAATTTATGGAGGATTTCCTGTCTGGAGGGATTTGATCGACTGTGTTGTGAAGCCTACGTGCATCCTTATAACTGATTCTAATACCTCCACTCTATTGTTGTGGAGTGTCAAGCCTCTCTTGGGTGAGGCACACCTACTTTAGTTTGAGAGGTCCCTTTCAACCATTATATCTTGTTTCTGTGCATTGGATTTTAACTTTGTTTAGGAGTTTTCTCTTTGATTATTATATGGTCTTAAGATTTTGTATTGCATCGTGAGTTTTGACTACTATGGTTGGTGGAGCCCTTGTGACTACCTTAATTAGCACTACCCAAACCATCGTCTCTGATCAGTCCATGGGGACGAATCCTTTTGTATTTTCGAGTGGTACGCCGAATCATAATCCTCAGCCAATACCTTGGGCCTCTAATCCTTTCTCTTTTGGTATGCCAAACATGAATTTGCACTTTTCATCCTCTGTCTCCTCGTCTTATGTGAATTCTAGTTTTGGGTCTATGGGCACAATGCCTCCTTATTCTCCCTTTTCATTTGGTGGGGGTCATATCCCTCAATCTAATCCTACAGTAGGAGGTTGGAATCCTCCTTCCCCTAGACCCAATCCTAGATTCACTTTTCCGGGAGCAAGGGCTCAAATGGGTGGTCCTTCCAATTCTTACATCCCGTCCATCTATTCTTCTTCCGCTATGCTAGTTCCTATGAGCACTTTTCTCATTGAGAACCTCCCTCTATCCTCTGGTGTTTCATCCAGGGGGGAGTCAATTTTATAGTATGTGCAACCCCTTGTGCAGATTTCCTTCGTCTGGGGGAAACATATATCCTCACATGAGTAATCCTTGTTATGTCGCTTTCTCCTCTCAAGCAACTTCCTCGATGATGATGTCCTTGGAACCCTTTATGAATCAGTTTGGAGGACGATACTATCCTATCGGATAGGGCCATGGTGTATACCAGAACCCTGCTTGGCCCACAATCTCTCAAACAAGTCTTTCCCAGGACCATGGTCTCTGATGCAACAACTGGCCGCTACAAGTCACGCTGGAAGCAAAAGTCCATTCAATGCAAGTCATATTGGCATTAAGTCACCAACATCTACAAGTCATGTTGGAGAACTTTCACCAACGTCTGCAAGTCATGTTGGAGACCTAACACCAACCTCTACAAGTCATGTTGGAGACCTGTCACCAGCCTCTATAAGTCATGCTGGGGACAAGCAACTAGCCGCTGCATGTCATGCTGGGGGCACAACTCTAGTCACACTGGACAAACATCACCAACCTCTGCAAGTCATGTTGGAGATATGCTACTAGCCTCTGTGAGTCATGGTGGGAGCATGTCACCGACCACTACAAGTCATGCTGGGGGCATTGATACAATTGAGAATCCTAGACGTATAGGACATAATCCCAAGTTCCTTTGTAGAATTTGAAAAGGAGATCACCTTACTCGTTTGTGCCCTGCTATTGCGGTGGTATGAGAAGTGCTGTCCTTGTCTAGTGGCCCTTTAGGTTCTGAGTCGTGTTTGGTTTCCCAAACTTCTATTCCTTCTTTGGTTGATACATCGGTCGTGCCGATGCAATCTTCGGCCGACACCACTCTTCGTTTGGGGAGTGATGCATCTCTTGAGCATGTTGTCTCACATCATGTTCAACCAACGATCATGATGATGCAATATTTGGCCGACACCACTCCTATTTTGGAGAGTGATGCATCTCTTGACCATGTTGTCTCACCTCATGTTCCACTAGTGGCCATGCCGATGCAATCTTCGACTGTACCACTATTGTTTTGGGGAGTGATGTGTCTCTTGACCATATTGTCTCGCATCCTATTCAACCAACGATTGAAGAAGTGGTCGTGCCGATGAAATCTTTAGTCAATCCCACTCTTCTCTTGGAGAGTGATAAGTCTAAGGAAGTTACATTGCCGATACAATCTTCGGTCAATCCCACTCTTCTTTTGGGGGGTGATGCGTCTTGTTAGAACATAAATAAAATTTTCAAATAAAAAATCAAAATTTTCAAATTCCTTTTTGTTTTGTCTTTTTCAAATAAAGTTTTAAAACTTTAGGAATATCATTTCTTAAACTAAAAGATTTTTCGTTACATTTTGATAGGGTGGATCAAGAACCAACCATTAAAAACTTGACAGTCTTATAGATAGATGGCTCTCACAACTTCAGAGTTTCAAAATTGCGAAATATTTAATCAACAAAGTAATTTGAAGTCTACTTCAGGACTTTGTGATTCGAGAGTTCAAGCTCAAATTTCTAAAGCCTTAAAAATCCCGAAGTCACGAAGCTCCGGAGTCCTGGAGCTCTGAATTTCCACAAAATATTTTATTAATCAGCTGATGGGTCCTCAACCACCTGACACTCTTTACACATGCTAACATGTGGCACTCAGTTTGGGCACTCTTGGTCATATAATTCACATTATTTAAGGTGATGTCATCCTGCCACATCACTCCGGGAGATTGTTGTTAGCTTTTTAGCACGGGAGGTACCCCGCATGTTTTTTCTTGTATGCAGATGTTACCTTAATGTTTACACTACCAAGCACTTAACTTTGTAATAGTTTTTATAAATTTGTTTTAAGTGGTTCTTTTATTACAGTGACTTTTTAATAAAGTGTACCTTCTAATTTTAAAGTGACTTTATTTTTAGAAAGCACTTATGTAATAAAGTGAAATCACTTTAATATTTCAAGTGATTCATTTTGGAGGGAATGGATCATGACCCTTGATCTTGAAAAATGCAAGATCTAATCTTGGCCTTTGGATTTAGGGTTGGGGAAGGTGAAAAGACACTTTGGAGGGAAAATGCCATTTTTAGATTTATAAAAGAATGCGTTGGGTAGTGTGCAAGACACATCAAGAAGACGAGAGGAGGAGTAAGAGAGATTTTCTGAGTAAGCTTGAGAGAGGAAAGTGAGTAGCAAAGAGGGCATGTTTTCCAAGGAGCTAGGGCACAAATCCCAAGGATTTTTTTTTTTTGTGTTTTTTGGGTGAGTTATTTTTCTGTTGTGGGAGGCCGTACTATATGGATCCGTACAGTCCGCACAACTGTACGAATTTGGCACAGAAATCGAGGCAGTTTTGGGCTCGGTTTTTGAGGCGTATTTCAGAATCTTGTTTGCTGTTTCTGGGCCATATGGAATAGTCCATACAAGTGTTTGTTGGCATGGAAATCGAGGTACGGAGCAGGCCGTACAACAATACGGATTTGGCACGAAAAATGAGGCAGAATTTGGTGGGACTTTTTTGGTGCTTTGAGGTATTTTCCTTGGTTGGAAATGTGTATTTGTTGCTGTTTTTTACTTTCCTGAAGCTGAATAATAATGTCTCTCTCTCTCTCTCTCTCATTAGGTTTCCCCACATTGGGGTTTTCCTTAGCATTTGCCTAAATTTCTGAGTGTTATGGTTTGCTGTCCACTGTGTTATTTCCGCTGCTATTTTTCTTAGCAATGTGTATTTCTGCTTATTGAAATTTCTGAATGTGGGTTTATGCATTTATGAAGTTTATGAAGACAATTATCTCTAGGTTGCTAAGTGTTCGACTGAAATTCCAGTTTGCTAATTTTTGTCATTAAAAATCTACATGGTATCAGAGCTTTGTCTCTGAGTGACAGTGGGAAGTTTGATTTTTTGGTAAAAGGGTGTGATTGTTTTCCTTGAGTTGTGACAGGGAATATGGCTGCAAACATTAGATATGAGGATCGATTGGATGGAATTTCCAACTACTTGCAGTGGAAGGTTCGATTGTCATCTGTTCTCAAGGAGAAAAAAATTTATAACTATGTCAACTCTGTTGTGGCACCTCCCGCAACAGATCCTATTGATTCAAACTTGCATGAGATCAAGGAAGCCAAAGCTCAGAGGATTATTCTAGATGGAGTGAAGGATCACCTTATCCCACACTTGGCTGAGAAAAAGACTGCCAAGGAGATGTGGGATGCACTTAAAAACTTGTTTGAGGCGAAGAATGAGAACTAGAAGATGGCCTCGAAGGCCAAGTTGCATGATACCAATATGGGGAAGGAGGAGAGTGTTTCTTCTTATCTTACTCGGGTGGCTCAAATAAAAGATGAGTTGGCAGCTATTGGAGAGGTCATTGCGGATTCTGAGTTGGTGAGGATAGCCTTAAATGGCTTCACCAAAGAATGGGAAGTCATCGTGAAGTGTGTGGTGGGATGTGAGCATCTACCAGATTGGAGCAGACTGTGGGATGATTTCACTCAGGAGGAGATTCGAGAAAGATATCAGAGCAGTGAACATAAGATAGACATAATTGATGAGAATGTTGCTCTTACTGCTAAGAGAAAGAAGAAAGGAAGTTCCAGATGGTACTTGAGTAAAGTCAGATGCTATTGTTGTAACCATTTGGGGCACCTTGCCTCTCATTGTCCTGAGAAGAAGAAGAAGAAGGCACCAGAGGGGCCTGAGACAACTGCTACAACAACCATGGAGGAATTTGCTTCAAAGTACAAAAATGAATTTTCTTTGGTTACCCTAGTTTCCAGTGTCGACAACGGAGGATTTGGAGGTGATATCAGATGGATTGTGGATAGTGGAGCCTCTAGCCACATGACGGGAATTTGGTGAGTATTCCTAGATTTTACAGAGATTGGTCCTGGCCGACAAGTGGTAAATGAAGGTGGCATGGCAAAAGCTATACGTGGAGTTGGGAATGTTAGATTCCAAATCGAGTTTGGGGGACTCTTGGATATTGATGGAGTTCTCTTTGTTCCAGGGTTGAGAGTTAACTTACTCTCAGTCTCACCCTTGGAGGATGTAGGATATTGTGTATTGTTCAAGAGGGAACATGTCTTTGTCTACAGGAAGGGAGTGGACCCAGTAGAGTTGCAGCTAATCAGTAATCGGGTGGACAGGTTGTATATGTTGAGAGGACAACATTCAATGTATGATTCAATGTCAGATGAGGAGCGTGAGGAGTCTTCTGAGATTGCGGTAGCGCCAAGATTTCAGTCTTGCATTCCGAGAGAAGAGAGCGAGTCTCTTCTGAGCATTGGTAGGAGGCTTAGCCAGGTTGATCAAACCAATGCTCAAGATGAAGTGAGCTCAGGGTTATAGGATGTTTCCAGGAGAAGATCTTCTAGTTCGAGTCCTATGCAGGTGTTGAGGATGGCTCCAGGTTCAGAGGGAGCTCCTACATAGCACATTGTGATGGAACCATATGATAGTGGTGGCGGTCTATACTTCCCTCGCTAAGAGGAAGTGTTAGCTTTTTAGCTCAGGAGGTACTCCACATGTTTTTTCTTGTATGAAGATGTTACCTTAATGTTTACACTACCAGGCACTTAACTTTGTAATATTTTTTATAAAGTTGTTTTAAGTGGTTCGTTTATTAAAGTGACTTTTTAATAAAGTGTACCTTCTAATTTTAAAGTGACTTTATTTTCATAAAGCATTTATGTAATAAAGTGAAATCACTTTAATATTTCAAGTGATTCATTTTGGAGGGAATGGATCATGGCCCTTGATCTTGAAAAAGGCAAGATCTAATCTTGGCCTTTGGATTTAGGATTGGGGAAGGTGAAAAGACACTCTGGAGGGAAAATGTCATTTTTAGATTTATAAAAGAATGCGTTGGGTAGTGTGCAAGACACATCGAGAAGACAAGAGGAGGAGCAAGAGAGATTTTTCGAGTAAGCTTGAGAGAGGAAAGTGAGCAACAAAGAGGGCACATTTTCCATGGAGCTAGGGCACAAATCCCAATGAAAAAAAATTCTTTGTTTTCTTGAACAAGTTTTTTTTCTGCCGTGGGAGGCTATACTATATGGATTCGTACAATCCATACAACAATACAGATTTGGCACAGAAATCGAGGCAGTTTTGGGCATGATTTTCGAGGCAGATTTCAGAATCTTGTTTGTTGTTTCTGGGCCGTACAGAATAGTCCGTACAACTAACTATTGGAACAAAAATCGAGGTATGGATCGGGCCATATAGAAGTATGGATTTGGCACAGAAAACGAGGCAGAATTTGGTGGGACTGTTTTGATGATGTGAGGTATTTTCCTAGGCTGGAAATGTGTATTTGCTACTGTTTTGTACTTTCCTAAAGCTGAATAATAATATCTCTCTCTTTCTCTCTCGTTGGGTTTCCACACATTGGGGTTTTCCCTGGCATTTGCCTAAATTTCTGAGTGTTATGGGTTGTTGTCCACTGTGTTATTTCTGCTTATGGAAATTTCTAAATGTGGGTTTATGCATTTATGAAGTTTATGAAGACAATTATCTCTAGGTTGCTAAGTGTTTGACATAAATTTATGTTTGCTGATTTTTTTCATTAAAAATCTACAATTGTCCCCTAGAAGATTAAATCATCAAACAAATCCAAACAATAATGGAGCGCCGAAGTGCCGGATTGCCAAAATTATAAGGCGTCGAAGATTAAAGGGTAAAACATGTTTTATTTGGCATAATTAATGGTAAATAATTACCCCATGAGTTCGGCATTTGGGAAAATTGTAAGCAACTCTAACGCAAAACTCACAAAGCCCCAAAGTTCCAGAGTCCCGGAGTTTCGAAGCATTTAAAGTTAAAAAGATCATAAACTGTGATTAATTAAAACAAAACAATCAATTAAAGGATGATTAATTGCTCTGTGAATTCTGCCTTCGTGAGATATCTAGAATTCCTCCTTCAAAACTCTCGAATTCCGAAGCACCGAAATTGTTTATCCTCATTAATCACGATTGTTAAAGGTAATTAAACATTAGTTAAGGTAAAATATTTGAAAATCTTATGGCCGTCAGGTAATAAATTTGGCATATTTGACATGATTACCCTGTCATTCAATTAAATGTAAAGATGATTAGTGTGTCGTGTTTTTATTTAATAAAATCATTTTGAAATTCATATCATATCTCCATTTGCATTCAAAACTTTTGCATTCAATAGTTTGGACTCACAGATTTTTACTTCTCACAAGAGGGCTAGCATTAGAAAACTGGAAAATTATGGCATCGCATAAAACAACATGAAATCAAGATTAGTTTGTAGAGGATCCAAACCCAAATTCAAACATTTTTTCAGACATTACCGCTTGCCTGATGGACGTCATGAAATCTTGGAACATGAAAATTCTCTCTATTCTGATGAATCAAGCAGAGGAGAAGATGAGTCAACTGCAAACAAGCTAAGATAGGTGGTTAAGTCATAGCTTTACAAAGTCTCAGCATGACCAAAAATGTTGCCATATATAGACATGATACGCTGGGCCCTGGATCACGTTGATATTCCAACGAAAACCATCTACAGTTATCAGAAGACCATTGTTGGATCATTTTGGCCTAAAGACATTCAAGTAATGTATAGATTAACTTGCACCCCCAAATATATTTATAATGCATAATTTATAATGAAGTTAGAGAATGATGAATGTGTGAGTTACGACATAACTGTTCATGATATAGTCAAATTTTGGTGGGGAAATGAAAATAAATTCAAAGATGCTAGTTATGGAACATATTCTATAGACTCATGTGATTCCCATATTATGTATATTGCCATGATGTTGTGTAGAATGTTCGGAAAGAAAATCCATATGCATTTTACTATAGATTGGGTTCCTATAATCCATGAAGTAGCAGAGGGTTATACTTTTGATTGGGGAAAAATGTTGTCGGATAACCTATACAAACAAATAGTGGATTACATCGCTCAAAAACACAAAGGAGAGCTTACTTTTTTCTATATGTCTTCATATATTATGAACACAATATGTTTTAGAACCCCATTTCCTCTTATGAATTGGAGTTGGACTCAGACTGTCACTAAACCTATACACTTCTATCATTCCAAATTATAGGAGGAAAATGGAAAGTATTGTTTTTACGAGATTTGTCACAATGTGGTAATTCCAATCCATGAAGCTATTTATGGTCAACCTCCTTCTAGAATTTCAGAATAAATTATTGGGAATTTGGGTGCTATTACAGACTGGTACAATGAAGAAATTTTTTCTTATATTAAAGTCTTTGGCTGTTTTGCATCTCCACATGCTTTGCCCATATTTTTACCAGACATACTTGTTTGTAGAGAAGTAGCCTATCAGATAGTTTCAACAGACATCACTAAAGAACTAAAAGTTGCACGAAAAATGGTTTGGTAAGCCTTTCCTGTACATGTTGGTATATTCACATTATTAGATTTTGGACATGCTAAGGTTGAAGCCTCAACCTTAGATGATATCAAATTAGTTGACATTGAATTCAAGAGGCATGATCCACATAGGGTGGTAGAAGATTATTTGGCTCAGTTTAACATGAAGATATACATCCATGAAAATTCACCTTATGATGGAGTTTTCATAGGATTTAGATCATATGATGAGGTCATATCCAGATTTCAAAGAATTCTTGAAGAAGAACAGTCAAGTTTTCTTAGCTTCCAAAAGCACACAAGGATCAGTTTACCTAAGATATTGCATGTACAACAAAGTCTTAGTCCAACTAGGGGCATTTGAAACAACCAACTTATGGTCAGTGGATCATGAGAAAACAACTTGACTAGAAGAATATCTTGATTGAACAATTGCATAATGATATGAAACAGATATAAGTCACAGCCAGAGAAAAAATCAATTATGAAATAAATCAAGTCAAAAAGGGTTTCGAGCAGCAGATCAACCAATTATAGGAGAAATTGAAGATAAGTTTTCAGAAACAACACTTGAGTAAGAACATGGTGTCAGAGAGAGATATATTCATAAATCAATTGCAAGCTCGAATAGTCACAATTGAAAGCACAGTAATTGATATTTTTGCCTTCAAGAAACAAGCATTATAAATAAATGAGGGATCGCAGGTTGTTCAAAAAAACTTCTTTGAAAGCTTGGATACTATCCAAAAATATTATCAGGTAATCAATAGTTCATTGCAAAACGTTGATGACAAAGAGAAGGAATCTATTTTGGCTAAATCCAAATTTCAGGAACTTATAGGGTGGAGGCAAAGTCTCAATCTACCAAGAGTTGTTCCTTTTTCAGAAACTGAACACATAAAAGGAGAAATAGCCGTAAAAACCCGGGAGAACAATATTGAAGAAATTAAAAGGCTAGCTAAAGAAGCAAATAAATCTTTTCTTAATGCTCTTTTAGTTGTAGATGCAGAGATGGCATACATTTATATCAACAATATTCATGCTTTTATTGGGAAAGTTAAGATTGAGAAGAGAAAAGAAAGTTTGAAGAAAAACAAAGAGTACATGGAAAATGCTATATTATAAGTCAATCATGTCGACTTGCAAATCTTAAATGATCTGTTGGTGAAACAAAGTCAACAACATCAGATCACTCAACAAGCGACAGTAAAAATTCAAAGAAATCTATCAGTGGTACACGAAAAGGTTTTTTCCTTTGAATTCAATGCAAATATTGAACCCCCCAAGTTTGTTATTGCATTATCAAATTTGCATGCACAATACAAGGATCAACAAAAGACAGTTACACCCAAGAGAAAATAAAGGAAGAATGAATCACTAACGAGCAAAGGAGATCCCAAAAAATGGACAAATGTTATAAATCTTTGTAATATCTATTTAGTTTAGATTTTATTCTATTTTGAGAATGACGAATGTGGAAAGTCTAACCACTTTTGGTTACGACAAATTTGTATAAAAAACAGATTAGATATGTAATCGAGGCTTCTTTTGGCCGAATTTAAAAGAGAACTTCTTAATACCAATTTTAGAGAGAAGACGTAGATTATACATTTCATTTCCTTGAGTCATGTGCTTTATGTGTATCACTTTTTAGTCATAACCTCATTTTCTTCACATTGAAAGATTACAATTTAGTAATACATCTACTGTGGTCAATATAATTGGAAGTTTGTTCAGCTACAACTTTTCCTTTGTTATTACTGTGAGTAAAACAAGACATGTATCTGCATGGATATCCTCATTTCAATTCATCTTTTAAGACTCATTCTTCATGATTCTCCTATTGCGGATAAGGTAAGATTTATCATCATTGGATAGGTCCTTACTTTGTTTGACAATTTTGTTAAATCACTTCTGTTATCACATGAAGTTGTAAAGGGTCACATGTAGTTTTTATTGGTCATTCATCCTTACATTTTGAAATATGTTCAGGGAAATATTATATTTTCACCTACTACAGGCATTTACAGGGTCATAGTCCATATAAGACTTTTTGTGTTTTTGAGGATTCATTGTATAACGCTGTAAAACACAAGGATTTCGTAGCGCCTGGCGCTACATAATCGTCTACACAGACTGTTCTGTAGTTGTGCTACCAAAGGTGCTACAAAATCACCTAGCCAGACACAAAAAAGGCACTACAGAATCACCTAGCCAGACACAGAAAAGGTGCTACGGAATCTGCAGAGCAGTTTTATAGGAGGGCGCTACGAAATTTCCTATAGTGGCTACTGTTACAAATTTGATCATAAAACCAAAACGAAAAAGTGGGTTTCTCTGAAATTTTTTGTGGAGGAAGATGATATCCCTATTGACTTGTTGGCCAAACTTCAGTATGACCCAGTTTGTAATTTGAGAGAAACGGTTAAAACACTAGTGCACTGCAGAATGTGCTGCAAATTCTCTGTTTTGCATAGCTGATTGGATATTCACCTTGTTGGGAGGTTGCCACCTGTTAAGGAGGGTTCAAATTCCTTTTCATAGATCAGTTATAGGTCAAGGGACACCTGCACCTAATTTTTAGCTCCATTAAATGTAGTGAGTTGGAAACAATTTATTAATGACTTCCAATAATTTCCTGAAAATTAGCAGTTTGTTGGATTTTTGACTCCTTAACTATTGCCACCTAGCTCCAAGGCCTAGAATCCAATGGAAGAAATGGGATTCGACCTCCTAAGGATATTAGGATGCTTTTTCTATTTAAGAGAGGAGGGAGCTCTTGGAGAAGGGTTGGAATGAGCTAGGGGGAAGAGGGATTTTAACCCAGAGGAATTCAGAGTGTTGTCACTGTGTTCTTTTTCCTTTCACTGTATCTTTTCAGACTTGTGATTCCTTATAAATGGAGATCAATTTTTCTTTTCCATTTTTGTCTTTCTCTGTGTACTAATATTAAAGAGTGACCGATTTACTCTTATTCTTATTCATACAATGATTGAGTGATGTTCTTTGTTCTTTGCATTGGTGATATAGAATTTGTTAATACATAGATTTTTATTGTGAGTTGACTGTCTTAAAGTGCTGGAAGTATCTCTGGCATGTTCAGATCACATTTTTCTTTTCCTCATCCATTTATCAAGCCTATTGTCTGATTTGAAGTTGCTAAGGAAACTTTTGTTGAAGGATATAGTTGGGAATGTGTACAATAGATGAATTTAATTGTCCTTATGGTCAAATCCCTATGACTTTACAACTTATCTTTCAAGATTAAATTTGAATTCTTTGCATGTTACCAAGCTCAATAGATTACAGTCTAGGGTGAATCTTGGAGTGATAACATAAATGGCGCAGTTGCTAGAGAACGAAGTGTGAAGCTAGCTTCCCTGGGAGAATGACATAAATCCATCTATTGATGGTAGACAAGAGAGGAACACAAAAAATTGACTGTATTATCTACCTGGCGACTCCACAATCAAAGACTCCACAAGGGAGGATCCCGTTGACAGAAAGATGAAGGGGCAGAAGTGTAAAACCAGGTATCAGTTCATGAGCTTTCTTCATGAAATTTTGTTGTTCTTTATCAACTCATTTTTTCTTTCCCTTCACATATAAAGAGGATCATCTTGTGCTTTATTTATTCAGATGAGCATCAACCTTCTTTTATATATCCATCCTTTCTAGAAGAAAATTTGCAGCCTACTTGTATTGTTGAGGTTGGTCCTGAACATTCATTTCAGCCTATTGAGAAGAACAAGGTTTATATCTCCATCCCTCCTAAACATGCTCAGCCTTGTGACCATGAGAATGATGAAATCGATTCAAAACCTTCCCAGATCTTATTACCTTCTGCTATTACTCATGATCCTTGTCATCAACTTGTTAAACCTTGCTTTCAGCCCACATAATTCCAGTCTAGAGTCAAACAAAGGGTGTTTAAACCTCTCAAATTTCCATACCACCTTCATCCTTATCCTCCCAAATTTGTTGAGTATCTTCCCCGATTTACCAGAGAGGATCATGTTTCAGCTGAGAAACATTTGGGAGCTTTTACAAATTTTGTTGATAATCTGGAAATTATACATGAAGATGTTGTTATGGGATTATTTTCTAAATCTTTAACGAGAGAGGATGATTTATGGTTTAGAGATCTAGAACCTGGTTCAATTGGTTCATGGACTGATTTTTATTATGTTTTTTCTAAATATTGGGATGAGAACAAGTCTCTTGATCATTAGCTCGCTGATTTTTATACTTTGAGGAGAGGAGAGGGAGAAGTTTTGCCTGTCGTCAACGGGAGGTTCTACAACATTTATCATAGCATGCCTATTGGGATTTGACCTAATGAGGTTTCTGCCATGGTACATTATACAATTGCACAACATCCCAATCTATTGCTATACCTCAGAGAAAGAAAGTCACCATCCTTGCAGTAGATGTTTGTTGATGCAGAGGAAGTGGAGAGTAATCTTCATGCATGTGCACAACTCTCTTGTCATATATTGGACAATGTTTTGGATGAGGAAGAAATTGAGGAAGTATGTGGACAAGAAGATTATCCAAGCTTGCAATTGTTTCAACATGCTTGCACATAATTTTCAGATCTTAAATATTTTTTCTGATCTTGAAATTATTAAATTAGATTTTTCCATTGTTAAAGATGCAAATGTACATGCTTATAACTCATACCAGCAAGATGAATTTACATATGAAGCTGAGACTTTTCCTAATTATGAGAAAAGGGGTGATTTAGTTTATGATGAATATCACGAGGAAGATTTTGTAGGAGGTGGTGACATTTTTGTTTTAGAGAAAGTTGTTGCCCCTCATCATCTTACTGTTGACTTAGAAAATCAGTTAACATTCTTGGATCATGATAACCTCCTTGATTATATGCTTTTAAAATTTGGCCAAGAAATTAGGAAGGATCTACATGAACATGTGAGTTTGTTCTCTTTTTCATCAATAGATGGCTAGCAGGGAGAGAGTCAATAAGCAAATAAAAAGGAACATATTTTTGTATCATCATGTACTAATTCTCCCAGTATTGATTTTGTATCTAACAGTTTTAGAGCAGATTTTTCAGAGGACAATAAAGAGGAGGTTGAGAAATAATATGGTCAGTCTACAATGCTTTTTTCTTCTGATAAATTTGAGCAACAATTTCAAGAAGACACTACAAATAAGTTTCTTTCCCAAGGAGATAATCAACAGCCAGACACATATTTTATTGTCCATGATTACTTTGAAGCATGTGATAACTATGGGATGTTTCAAGGAGGTCAAGAGAATTACAATATTGTCAGCAGAGCATAGATTATGAAGGGGCAACCTAGTCTTCTAATGCAACCAAAATTCTATCATGTGATTCATCATCCTATAGCCATACACATGGAGTCATATGTTTCAGATTTTCTAAAAATTTCAAATTGCATTATTTCACCGATACTCATGGGTGAGTATGGTTTTCTGAAGGAGTTTATGTCACTTATGCTATATTTCTATTATTATTCATTGATCAGCGACATAGATGATATCATTTTAGTCATCAAGTTACTTGAATGGTTATTGTGGAAATCTTCTTTTACTTGACCAAGTTGCAGTTTTGGTCAGGGTAGGGTAGCATAGGTAATAAGCTCACTTCCTGAGCCTTGCTTTCCTTTAGTTTGTAGCGTTTTTTTTTAGTTTTCATGAATAAGTGGAGATATCATAGGTTGGTTGCACATATGACTCCATAGTCTAACATCTAAGGCACTGGAGTTGTAGTAGTTCTTAGAGCCTCACAGGGAGGACTCTATCCCTTGTGGAGCCAATGCTATCACATGAAGTTGTAAAGGGTCACATGTAGTTTTTATTGGTCATTCATCCTTATATTTTGAAAAATGTCCAGGGAAATATTATATTTTCACCTATTGGAGGCATTTACAGGCTCATAGTCTGTCTAAGACTTTTTGTGTTTTTGAGGATTCATTGCATAACACTGTAAAACATAAAGATTTCATAGCGCCTGGAACTACAAAATTGTCTACAAAGATTGTTCTATAGTTGCGCTACCAAAGGTGCTACAAAATCACCTATATAGACATAGAAAAGGTGCTACAGAATCACCTAGATAGACATAGAAAAGGCGCTACGGAATCTGCAGTGCAGTTTTATAGGAGGGTGCTACGGAATTTCCTATAGCGGTTACTGTTAAAAATCTGATCATAAAACAAAAATGACAAAGTGGGTATCTTTGAAATTTTTTGTGGAGGAATATGATATCCCTGCTGACTTGTTGACCAAATTTCAGCCTGACCCAGTTTGTAATCTGAGAGAAACAATTAAAACACCAGTGCACTGCAGAATGTGTTGCAAATTCTCTGTTTTGCATAACTGATTGGATATTTGCCTTGTTGGGAGGTTGCTACCTGTCAAGGAGGGTTAAACTTCCTTCTCATAGATAAGTTAGAGGTCAAGGGAAACATGCACCTAAGTTTTATCTCCATTAAAGACCTCATGCAATGATTTGGAAACAATTTATTAATGACTTCCAACAATTTCCTGAAAATTAGCAGTTTGTTGGATCTTTGTCTCCTTGACTATTGCCACCTAGCTCCAAAACCTAGAATCCAATGGAAGAGATGGGATTCAACCTCCTAAGGATATCAAGATTCTTTTTATATTTAAGAGAGTATGGAGCTCTTGGAGAAGGGTTGGAATGAGCTATGGGGAAGAGGGCTTTTGACCCAGAGGAATTTAGAGTGTTGTCACTGTGTTCTTTTTCCTTTCTCTGTATCTTTTCAGACTTGTGATTCCTTATCAATGGAGATCAGTTTTTATTTTCCATTTTGTCTTTCTCTGTGTACTAATATTAAAGAGTGTCTGATTTACTCTTCTTCTTATTCATACAATGATTGAGTGACGTTCTTCGTTTTTTGCATTGGTGATATAGAATTTGTTAATACACGAATTTTTATTGTGAGATGACTGTCTTAAAGTGTTGGACATATCTTTGGCATGTTTAGATCACAATTTTCTTTTCCTCATCCATTTATCAAGCATATTCTCTGATTTGAAGTTGCTAAGGCCACTTTTGCTGAAGGATATAGTTGGGAATGTGTACAATAGATGAATTTAATTGTCCTTATGGTCAAATCCAAGTGACTTTACAACTTATCTTTCAAGATTAAATTTGAATTCATTGCATGTTACCTAGCTCACCTGATTACAGTCTAGGGTGACTCTTAGAGTGATAACAACTTCTACTTTTTATCTCTTCAATATTTATAAAAAATCAAAGAAAGAGATACTGCCTCTATGTTTTCTAATCATTAAGTTATTTGAAGTTCTATCTAAAAAACTGAAGGTAGAAAAGCATTATAAAAAGAAAATATTTTAGATTTTGGATGCCTGACATTATTCTGCGAGCCTAGAGTAAATCTCAGGAACAACACGTCTATCGACCATTTCCTTAGCATTTCTAGTTTTGTACCTTATGAACAAGGGAGCATTCCACTTTCTCCGAGTACGCTCCCTTCAAGTCCTAGGATGGTTTCCTTTGATTGGAATGATCTTGTAGAGCCTTGCCTTCCTTCTTCTGCACCCTTCCAGATAATGCATGTTTGTTGATGTATTGTAGATGAAGGATCCTTTGCAAGTATTCTATCCTCGTTGTCTTGGAAAGCTTTGGGTTCTCCCAAGGTTGTGTCAACTACCAGTGAGCTGCTATATTTGGACATAAGTCCTGCATGGGAGCCTTGGACTCCCCCATGATATGCTACTTAGAAAAACATCCTAGAGTCTTAGTTAATCTCTTTTTAGACTCCAAAAAATGAAAAGATCACTGAGTGAACTTGTCTCTTTCACACTCGTTAAATGGTTTTGAAAGGACGTCTATTTGGTATAAGTTTAACCATTTTTCGGACCGAGTAGACTACTTACAAAAAAGGAATACTCTAGTCGCCATTGGCTAGAACAATTCTCCTGGGTATTATTTTATACCTTTTCGGGCCTAGGGGACTAAATCTAGGAAAAAATGACATTTTTTGAGTTAAGTTGTAATTGCATCCTATTATCCTACTTGTATTGTTGATCCTATTTCCGTCTCCCTCTTTCTCGCTATAATCCCTCTTTCCTCAACAATTCTCATCATTAGCCAAGTAGTGCCTTCCATATATCCTTTGTAGCTTGACACCCTTTTACATGGAGAGGAAACATACCCCCGAGTGTCCATGCCCCACATACGTTCCCTTGCATTGAGCATAGGTATGTCCACTGCTTGGAACTAGTTGCTTATTCACGACACTGGTTTCCTCTCTTGTATAATAACATTTCTTTTTCATGTCGACTTTTAACATAGTGCAAACTCTTGAGTCCATTTTTATCCAAGTTTTGGGTTTATCATGACCTTAGGAACTTGAGCTCGTTACTTAGAGTATACTCCTCCGACTGGTTATTCTTCCAATCCCTATAGAGAGTTTGTTGATGCCTCTGACGTCGCAAACTTTTATCAATGATCATTGTTAAGTCTATGCTGCTTGAGTTATCCATATCTCTCATGCTCTTGTTCAAAGGAAGTATAAAGCATGTGTTGGCCATTTCTCAAAACTCTTGACTTTGCATGTCAGCAATACCCTCGATGTATCTCATAATCACATGAAGTTGTTGTTCTACCTTGCACCTTGGGCCTACTTTCATCATTGGTAGGTAACATTGAACCCAATTGATGAAATCTCCTCATTGATAGATCACTAGGGGGTTTCCTCATAACAAAATTGGAGACTCCACTGGGGATAGCTCCTTTTTGGGGTATTGGGTGTTGTTTCTCCTTGATTTTGTCTCTATTTGCCTAAGTTTCTCTGTCTTATGTTGCTTGACAACCTATATTTTCCATTATATCTGAGTTTCTTGGCTTAACCCTTCCCTCGATAGTGTTTTTTTTGACATACGTGGGCTTTCCCTTGACAAGGCGCAAACATACACAAGTTGTCTTCCTTTAGGGTGTGTACTTATGCGGGCTGTATTCCTTTAGGGTGCATACACCATCTCTTTAGTCTTTTTGGATGAGTTTGTTGTTTTTTTGGAGAGTTTTGCTGGTTGTTAAGACTTCTTGGGTCCCTATTTTGATTGTTAAGTGCCTACAAAGTGATAGGAAGCCGCTTTATTGGTGAATTCTTGGTCAAACTCTTTGTCCTTATTTTGGTTGCCCTTGCATTTTGTGTCTAGGTAGTTACTTCTTCGTTTCCTTCTTGGCTTTTATATTTATGCTTGCAGTAGGGTCTTTCTGAGAGGTTCACTATTCAGTCCTTGCATTTTCATTCTATTATACTAAAAATGCAAATTGTTTTTTGTTTTCTTGCATTTTACTTATGGAATTTGCACTTTTGGCTACCTTAAATTATTTTTTGCATATTAGGAAAGATTACACTTCATTGAATTGTAGAGATTGCATTTTGGAAGCAACATTTAGAAGCATACTATATCTTCAAAAATCAAGACTAGTCATTAGTAGTGTTTTTATATTTTCTTCTTTTATGCCGAGTCGTCACACCATCAGTTTCACGACCACACCTCTTGAGTAAGAAAATTTATCATGCATTGGCGTATTTGTCATGTATGTCAATGAATTATGTTGGTTTGTATGCTAACATTATATATGAATACCACAAGATTGAGTATATTGGTTGTTGAAGAAACATTTATGGTATAAAGCTTTGGGTTGTGTTCTCATTAATGGTCTTCTTCAGACTTTCGGATGAGGTAGGCTTCTAGCCTTCTCTTGTTGGCATTTTCATTTGTATAACGTACTTGATATTAGAGTTGATTTCTGGGTGTTTTTCTGTCTGTTGTGGTTTTCCCCTAACCATAGAGATATTTTCCTCGTAACAATCACCAACCTCTGCTAGTCACGTTGAAGAGGTGTTGCCAGCCTATGCTTGTCATGTTGGGGGAAAGCAACCAACCTCTGCAAGTCATGCTGGGAGAAAAATTCCAGTCACTGTTAGTCATACTGGCATAAAGTCACCAACCTTTGCAAGTCATGTTGAAGACAAGCAACCAACCATTGCAAGTCATGCTGGGGGCACAAGTCTAGTCACTGCTAGTCATACTGGACAAATGTCACCAACCTCTACAAGTCATATTGGAGATCAGCTACTAGCCTCTGCAACTCATGTTGGGAACATGTCACCAGCCGTTGCAAGTCATGCTGGGGGAATTGATATAGTTGAGAAGCCTAGATGTCTAGGATGTAAGCCCAAGTTCCCTTGTAATCTTTGCAAAGGAAATCACCTTACTCATTTGTGCCTTTCTATTGCCGTGGTATAGAGAGCATGGTCCTTGTCTGAAGGCCCTTATAGTTCTTTTCCATCTTCATATTCCCAAAAATCTAGTCAATCGTTGGTTGATGAAGAGATCATGTCGATCCCATATGTTACGAGGAAAATCTCTCTATGTCTAGGGGAAAGTACAACAGACGAAACAACACCCGTAAATCAACTCTAATATCAAGTATGCTATATAAATGAAATGCTAACCATAGAAGGATAGAATTCTACCACGTCCATACGTCCAAAGAAGACCACCGTTGAGCACACGACCCAAAGTTTTATACCTGCAACTTGTCTTCAACAACCAAGAAACACAAGCATGTGGTAATAATATATAATGTTAGCATATAAATCAACATAATCCATTAACATACATAAGAAATACACCCATGGAATGAAATACAAATATTTGCAAGATATCAATTGGACGAGAAAAGTGTATTTCCATTAATGTAATCAACTGAAGTACACATGTGACAAACTTTTGTAATGACACATATCAAAACCGTGAAACTAAGTCCCTCCATCTTGGCCTCCACCACTTCAATCCTCCACAAAGGAAAGCTTAGATGTAGGAGTCATTGAGGTTCTCCATCATAAGATAGGAAGAGCTTGGGGGATGAACAAAAGAAGTTTAGAATTTCAAGGACAAAGAGATGTAGACTCAATTGAGGTGAAATTTCTCTAGAGTGTCTTTGCTCTCAATATGATGATGATAATTCTTCAAGGCTTGGATATGTCTCAATTTATTGCCTCCAAATGGAATTGAAGGGTCGAGTCAGAGTGTTTCATATATATGGAAGGTCAAGGATCATAAATCTTGTGACATGGCATGAAAACCCAACTAATTTTTCATTTTTTGAGCACCAAACCCGATGTATGCGAGATGTAATTGAGCAGCCCACGTACGTGTGTGGGCTGTCTAATTGGTAGGTCGCGTAGATGAATGAAAATTTATATCTTAAGCTCTGGTGTGATAAAAAAGGGGGAAATTAAGATTGTAGACGGAAATGGAAGGTCATCAAAGCAAGATGCATGGAGTGTGGAAAAATATGCTATAATAGATGCCCCCTAATGTGTGAGGTCAGAGGAGTATCTGCGATGGTCAAAATACATTATAATTCCCAGAAGTGGAGTAATGAAGGCTCAATTGGAAGCACTAGTTACTCATGCGAATATTACAATCCATATTGAATTTGTATACATGGTTGGCAATCTGAATTAAACTACAGATCCATGTGGATATATATCAAATAGTTGTTCATGGCCATGAATAGGCAATACAAAGTGGACATATGCCATAGGTTGTCATAGTCATGAACAAGACACAATGGAGTCCAGTCTCAAAATCAACCGAAGATATCTGTATACAATGGAGTACAATATGATCTTCCATGATTACTGAAGTCATATAGGCACCGGTCCAATGAAAGACAACAACATATATGGGGTGCTGCTATTGTAAGCTGGAGGTATTCTACACTATCTGCTGAAGGTGCAAGTCTACATTATGTGAATAGATTAGTTGAAGTAGAACACAACAAGACTTCATTTGATTACAAGTCATTAAGGTATATTGTTAACAAATGAGAGACAACCCATCGATAATGAAAGCAGGTGTAAAGGCACCGAGTAAATTCAACAAGTGTGAATAAGGGTGTTGAGATCGAACACTTGAGGAATCCAATGATCAAGAGACATTTATGTATTCCCAATTGTTGATGGCGGTAGAACCTACAATTGATGGTTGCAAGCCTCTAGGTACTCATAGGACTCTAGATCTTGATTCCAAAATATATGAGATGAAGTCGATGGAAGGAGACTTGCTGAAAGGATAGCATTAAGGAATCTCTCATCATCTAGTGTGAGCTACAAAGCAATAGCTTGATAATTAGGAGGAGATTAGATGAATAGGATGTTCACAAACCATTGACCATGTACATCTCTCGCATGCACCAAATTCAAGTAGTACATGAAAGAGACCCTTTGAATAGAAACCAATGAGGAAAACCATTGAAAAAGATGAGGAAACCACCAATAGGGCTAATGGAATCCAAGACACTGCACAAATCCCAATGTGTTAATAGATTTCTTGCCATCGAAGACAAGGGAAACCCTCTGGTCAACGACCAATGAGGAGATGCCATTTGATGGGTTCAAGGTTACCTACCACTAATGAAAGTAGACCCATGGTCCAAGGTAGGACAACAAATTCATGTGATTATGAGATACACCGAGGGTATGGTCAACATGCAAAGTCAAGAGTTCTGAGGAGTGGCAGACATAGGCTTTATACTTCCTTTGAAAAAGAGCACGAGACATATGGATAACTCGGGTAGCATAGACTTAACACTGATCATTGACAAAAGTTTGTGATGCAGGAGGCATCAAAAAACTCTCCATAGGGACTGGAAGAATAACTAGTCGGAGGAGTATACTCTAAGCAATGAGCTGAGCTTCTTAAGGTCATGCTAAATCCAAACCTTGGATGAAAAGGACTAAAGAGTTTGTGCTTTGTTAAAAAGTGACACGATTTCTGCTGATAGGAGATAACATTATTTTTTCGCCCATCTTTTTTTGGTTTTTTCATAGTAAAAGAAATGCTATGATATAGGAGAGGAAACAAGTGTCGTAAATAAGCAACTAGTTCCAAGCAGTGGAACATACCTATGCTCAATGCAAGGGAATGCATGCAGGGCATGGGAACTAGGGGGGATGTTTCCTCTACGGGTAAAGGGTGTCAAGCTGTAAAGGATATATGAAAGGCACTACTTGGCTAGTGATGAGAATTTCTCTCCTGGTCCTATGGAGTAACTTCTGCATGGGAATCAAATGACAAAAGTGTTCTAACTAGAGTACCCATGTTTGGTAAGTATCAACCACTTAATAACGACACTTCTAGTAGAAGTGAGAGGTTTTTGTGTCGTTAATAAATGGGTTCATACCTAGGGAATATGAATCATGGTCATAGGACGATGCAAAAATGCAAAGTGGGGTGAGAACCTATCCTATATGTCGGTGACAGAATATACTTGTTGGAGGCACAAATAGATGACATGACATTGGAAATCTATTAAAAACATTTGGTCTTCAGATTTACTTATATATGTTACAATGGATGAATGTATGAATGTGTTTTCCTTACTTAATTATGCGACAAATTCCAATCTAAAATGTAATTAGCATATGCATTGGATACTTGATTATAACTTCTATGGATGTGATTATAAGTAAGAAAATCAAAGTATCGTTCCAAATGTCGTACCCATAGGAATAGTCAGAGTAAAGTAGGATCTCACACATGGTAACTGTTGTTCAACTGACATATAACTAACTGAGAGTCCAGACGAACCTATAAATATCGAACACCATGTGCAATGACATCCCACAATAACTCTACAATGACACTATACTCAACCACATTATTCGTTGATGCCTCCAGACAAACGCTACCCAAAGACACCAACTATCCCTCAGGTGAATAGATAACCCAAGCGGTGGAAGCCAAGTTTCGCATATGATGACTGGTGTCGTATGCGAATCCTAAGTATACGGAAGACTCTGTTGACATTTGCCAACCAAGGGAGAACTCAATAAGCAAGCAGATGATGCAAAAGATAAAAGAAAAAAGAAGTATATACACTAATATACAAAGGTCACACTCGATTTTGAGGGCTCAAGCATAATATGTTTTAAGGTAGAGCCCATTTCTGGGCTCGTCGAGCACATTCCCCTCATAATATTCTAATTCATAGGCTCCTTTTTCTAGGATACGTCGCACGATATAAGGAACATGCCACATGGTTTTGAACTTTCTTGCCCCCAATGGTTCATTGGTTTGGTCATAAAGGAGAACCAAGTCCCCCTCAATGTACTGTCAGGGACAGATAAAATTATCATATTGAACCTTAACACATCATTTATTCACTTCGATAGACCTAGAGGCATCTCGATACTTCTCATCTAGGTGCTCTAGGTGTACGAGGCGTTCTTCGAGATCAATCGTGTCAAGTAGGAGCTTGATTTCCAACTTAAGGGAAGGGATTTCACATTCAATAGGAAGAATCAACTCCATGCCATGTAATAACTGAAACGATGAGAAACTGGTGGAATTCTTTACCATGTTTTAGTATGCCCAAAGTGTAGGGCAAAGCATCACATGCAAGTTAGATTTTCTCTGACTGACAGTTTTTTGAAAAATGGTCTTTAGAGATTTATTCACAACCTCTACTTGTCCATTTTTCTGGGGATAATAAGGGGAAGAATGATCATGTGTAAACGCCAGTTTTGATGCCATCTCTGTCATCATCTCATTCTAGAAGTGACTTCCATGATTAGTGATAATATCTTTTGGGATTTCGAACCGGGCTATAATCTGATTGAATACGAATAATGTTGTAGTCTTAACATCGAATTTAATGGTAGGCTTGGCCTCAACCCATTTAGTAAAATAATCCATGACCACGGTACTATGCTGGTGCCCCCCAACAAAGACTAGGTTGCAGTCCATGAAATCCACCCTTCACTTAGTGAAGGGACTGACGATGACGACTGGGTGAAGAGGGGCTGGGTGCGAGCGCATTTCCAGAGCGAACACTTGGAAAGGGTAACACTTCTTAACCACTTCAATGCAATCTTTAATAATTTACGGCAAAAAATAATCGGATTGCAATATGTTTTGGGTTGTCGCAAGCCCAAATAAGTGACCACCACACACCCCATTGTGACAGTCATTGAGAACGGCCACAACCTCTTCGTGAGTCAAACAACGACACAAAATATTATCCAATCCTCGACGATACAAATTTTCACCGATAATAAGGTAGTTTTTAGACTGATGACGTATACATTATCAGTCATCTCTTGACAAATGCCGAGGAAACTTTAGGGTTTGAAGGTAGATTAAAATTTTTGATGTTTGAACAACATCGGGAAGACATTCTTCTATATATATATATAGTTATTTATTATCCAAGGGATGCATTCTTTCATGGATGGTCACTGTTATCGTGAAATTTGTACTTTGATGGAAGGGAAAAGGCAAATGAAGACAAAAAGGCATAACGGGAGACTATCCTATCACTGTCACATCAACATGATGTCTCTTTCTATTTAGGGTGGTAGGCCCAAGGGAGATGTCCCTGGTGACCTGGGGTTTTGAGAAGGCAAAGGATTAAGGCCAAGTAAAAGTTTTCCCTCTCACAAGTCACCACCGACCAGAAAGTCTAGCTAAACAACCAATAAAAGATAATAAGAACAAGAAATGTACCTTAACGAAACAAAGCAACATGAAACTATATTTGCAAGACCACTTGCTGGTTAATACTTCATATAATCGAGGACTTTCTCAATAAAATAAATTGAATAATATATTGATGAAGTAAGAAAAGATGTATAGTAGCAATAACCACAATACGATACTTCACAATAAATTCTTCAAAATGAGAAAGAATGATTAATTATCAATATCATAACACCAACATTCATTAGAAGCAAGTACGCATTTATCCTTTCAAATCCTTAGAGAAGCTTTAACTGCTGCAAAGTATGAATATAACTCAAATGGATGATAGCAACAATAGGGTTAGCAAAGTCAATCTAAACTAGGGTTAGAATGTGTTAGTAGTTGTTCAAAGATTTTGGATGTTTGAAAGTTGTGATCAAAACACTCAAGCAAGAAGTCTTAGACTAGTGCATTCATAGGGAAAATGGAGTCAAAAGTAGCGGCAAGAATTGAAGGAACAAGATGATAATATTAGGGCCAAAGATAAGAGGAATTTGATGGATGAAGTGTTGGTAAGCCAAGGCTTCAACCATAAAACTCTAGGGGAAAACAACTACTAATGTGTAGGTAACCCTAGGCCTTAATAGTTTTTCTCCTTCTTTAGCTCAATGACAAAGTAAAAATGGCTAGGATGAATAACAAAAGATAGGTTGTTGTAATGGCAAGGCCCTAGTAATGACTTCAACAGAGAAAACGACTCCTTGGCATAATCTAGTAGGTAGAAAGAAATTAAAACAAGGACATTAACATGTGTTTATTTCCTAGCGATTAATCCAACAATTTCATTAAAAAAATGAAAGTAAAACACTATAACCATTCGAGTAAGAGAAGGATTGCAAAAATTTACTCACATTCACCAAGTATTTATCAAGCCAAACCCTAGTTATAAACCATCCACCAAGAAAAATGCCAAAGATCACCAAAATAAGCCTCCTTCAACAAGTGTGCACTAGCAATTTCAGCCAAAACCCTAAGAAGGGCACAAATTTCAGACCTCACCAAGTGGTGAGTGAAAGATGATGAGAAAAAGAGAGTTTTAGCTCTCTACTTATACCATATCAATGACCTTAATTTTTATTTTAGTCACAAAAGGCCGACATGGCCAAATTTACATCAAAATATTGTTTTACATTAAATGTCATAATTAAAACCCTAAATCAAGAAAAACGATGACATCATGCCATTTTAGGGTGACGTTAGGCCCTTTTAGGGCAACGTTGGCCTCATGGGGAAAAATGTTAGGTCTTCTTGGGCCTCAGGAACCTGCCACACGTGCCACTTTGGCACATAATTGCCTACCAAAACCTCCATAAGTGTTGGATGACGTCATGGGTGTCCTAGATGACATCATGGGCCTTCCAAGGCCTACGTCCTGGTGGAAAAGGCACAACCCCCTGGGTATAGGTCTGCCAAGCTGCCTTTGGTGGAACATCCTCCTCTTCTTCGGTGCAAACCCTTTGATCTATCTCTGCCCCCTATTGGGGTCTCAAAATCCATTTGGTGGGATTTCAGCCCCATGGAGGTCCGAACTAATCATCTCCCCATGTGTACCTGTCCATAAGGGTACCTGTCGATTGAGTATGATCCTAAAACATCAACAGATACGCCCTCCACGGGCTTATAAGTCACAAGGATCATAACAATGTCAATCACATCTAATCATCAAGTTATTAAACATGTGCATAAAACCCCTTTTACTTGGACAAGTGCTCAAAGACATTATAATAATCTACAAGCCAAGTTTGGAGGAAATGATAGGACATCCTATTGGGCTAATGCTCACTGGATGTGGCATGCTTCTGGGAGAAATCAAATCCAAGCCATGTGAGCGGATGAGGTGGTAAGGGATGTCTAGGAAAGGGGTGCCATGATAGCAGGGAAATGCATGGCTTACCTGTGGGTGCCTCTGTAGAGGGTGAGTTGCACCTGTCATGGATGCAAATGTTTCCAAGCCCATTCATGCCTTTTGTCTTTATTCTTATTTCTTTTTCTTTCAAGAAGCTAGTTGGGGGACACTGCCCTGGCATGGCGACTAGTGGTGGAAATGTTACCCATAAGCATTTCACGGAAATGAGAAGGCTAGCTCGTGATGAGACCCCCTTTCTCTTGGATATGCCACCAAGAGCCACTACCCTGGCATTGTGACCAGCTGTTGGTAATCTCATACCGCTACCCATGGAGCTAATAGGTTGGCTCGTGATGAGACCCCCTATCCTCTAACTAGGTCTTGTCTTTTGTTATTTTTATGGGTCCCTTTGTTTCTTTCCAAGAAGCTTTTTACTGCTTTCTCAGGGATCCGTAGGCGAAGAATCTCGAGGTGTCATTCTTTGGATTCTATCCTTTTCTAGCTACTTTTACCCTCCGGGCCTTTAGCCCCTTCTTCCCAAAAGGTAAGTTACAACCCTTAAATATTTGGCCAACCCAATGCCCAGACTAGTGTAAATGATATGGATGAGTGGGAAGAAGATGGAAAGTGGTAAATATGGTGGGAGTGGACGATGGTTTCTCATGAATCCCCCCAGTGGAAACTCAAACCCTATGGGTACCAACTTACTAGGGCATCCTTTCATTCCCCCCATATATGGTCAAGTGGATAGGTATAAGATCCAAGCACCCGTTAGAAACAAAAATAATTGAATGCACATATTCAAAGGTTTTGAGGATCAGAGTGACACATACCATGATACCTAGACTCATTACCTCATGGAGAAAGATCCATTTTTGCTACAGAACTAGGCCGAGGTGATGGATGCTGTTGCTGCTGACAAAGTGGAGGAACTGATGAATGAAAAGATGGGCCCTCTAGGGTCATGCTCAAGTCAATATGGCTCTCGATACTCCATGTCTAGGACCTGTGGGCCTTGATACATAATCTCCTTAGTTATCCCTAAATCAGGGGATAACATCTGGCTCCAACTTGGGGACATGTGATCACCGTAGAGTGCATGAGAACCTCAACATATCTTGGCATAACCTGTAACCTACTTGATATCGAAATAAAGTTGTTAGAAATCATTTGGGGTGGTGATATCACCCCCGACTTATATATCACGAAAACAAGCATATATACAAATGTGAAAACAAACTATTCTAGCATGAAATGCAAATGGTATATATAATGAATGCAAATGCCTACTTACCTGTACTTACCTATTGTCTGGATGTTAGGTGTATTCAAATGACCAGTGAAACCATCCTAGCAATGTCTCACAAAACCTGCCTCTTTGCTTTATCATAAACCAAAACAATGATAAGTTAAGAACAAAAATAACACGGGTTAGAGAATGTATCGTATTATAAAAAACCATAAAGTCTAACTCATGGAGGCAGGTGGGAGGGATAAAATCATGCCAAGTCATTCTTTGAGGAAAGTGTTCAATCCACTTCAGGAAAGGATCATGAAAAGTCGAAGGTTCAGAAAAATGACTCAAAAGGTCTGAAAATTGGCTACCTAGGACGTCGTCATAATTCGAAACCTGGGAAAGGGTTGACAAGGATCTAGAAGATGATTGACAAACTCTTAAGGGAAGGTTGAAAGGCTGAGATGAAAGACCTTTTCTTGGAGTATTCAACCTACCCTTGAACTCTAAGGTTTTCTCCAGAGGAAACTCAATACAAAATACATATTTCCCAACTACACCTTTAATGACACAACAAGGTAAAGTAATCAGAGGTGGCTGGAGAAATTTGTCACAAGAGTCCTTCAGGAAAACCATGTTCTTACTCCTACCAATATCTGAGCACAACGGTGGTTGATAATATTCTTCATGGAATTAATCCAAGTTCTCAGAGGAGTACTCATCAAAACCCTCAAGGTATGACCGAAAATCATCAGAAAAATAAGGGACTAGTTCAACCTTGGGTGTTCAGAAAACATTGGTAAATATATCATCTCCTTGTTGCCACTGGTCAAAATCAAAAGTAACTTGTCGTGATAGCTGTGAAGGCAACACTTGGAAATGATCCTCCATGTCATAAATGGGGTCCATATCATAACCAAATACATCCCATTTACATCTTCCAACATGTATGAACTCATCAATATCGACTATGTCACTATATGTTTCATAACATGAAGGATTCAAAAAATTCAAGGGCTCATCCATCTCCTCCTCATTTCCCAAATCATAAAGTAGAGAATCATGAAAATTTTGGAGAGGAGGGTAACTTACTATGTTTGTTTCTTCTTATGTAGGGGGAGGAGGCTCGTGGATGGCTTCATCAGAGAGAGGAGGTTATGTCGACACTTCATCATCTTGCTCGAGATCCAACTCCTCAAGTGTGTCTTTAAAGATCTTTTGCTCTGGGAAAACCTCATCAAGATCTTTTCCCTTAGCATTTTGTTGGACAAAAATTTGTTCCCCTTCTTGGAAATTAGCAGTAAAGGTTTCAAGGGAAAAAAAACTTTCCAAACTAAGAGTGACTGGGATACCTTCAGGGTCATTGATTTTGGTCCCTAGAGAGAATATGTGTTCTCCCTTTCACCAAGAGATATTTTCCTCGATTTTCACGACCATTTTATAAGCTTCGTAGAGTGTTTTTGGCCTCTTTTTACTTAGGAGGAACCCTAAATTCACTAAGAGTGCATTGGTAAAGAGATACCTGAGGTACTTGTCTTCAGGATGATGGTTTCTAGGAATCTGATATAGCAATCTCTCAAACCTATCCTAGAAATTCCCGACAGTTTCATTTTCAGTTTGTTTTGCATACTCGAGTCCTTTCCGTAACATTTGGATATATTCGAATTTCTTACCCCACCTTTTGAGAAAGGTTTCTTCTAATTGGTCCATAGACGTGATGGTAGCAACAGGGAGATCATCATGCCATTTCCTATAATTTCCATGAAGAGTGGAAAAGAAAAGTTTCATTGACAAATCTTCAGCATCATCACTGATAGGATGGAGTTGAAAGAAATCCCAAAAATCACTCATGTGATAGTCGACTCTTTCCCCATCACTACTAGTGAATCTAGGGAGCCACTTTTCATACTTAGGGGGCATTTGTCGAGGGTATCCCTAGATTTTACTCATGTCCAAAGGTTTGAAGTTTCTCGGGTCCCATTGAGAAGTCATAGTTGGCTTCATCATAAGTGGAGTCACTAGATAATTTTCTTGAAATTATCAAAGAAATAAGGGAATCATCCTTATTGGAATCTCCAGATAAGATTGTAAGATAAAGATTCTTGAGGAAAGGCTTACCGAAAAAATTATTGTCTTTGAGGAGAATTGACTCAGTGTTCCCCAACAATGATGCCAAAATGTTATCGTACAATTTGTACTTTGATGGAACAGAAAAGGAAAATGAAGACAAAAAGGCGTAATAGGAGACTATCCTATCATTGTCACCTCAACATGATGTCTCTTTCTATTTAGGGTGGTAGGCCCAAGGGAGACGTCCCTAGTGACTTGGGGTTTTGAGAAGGCAAAGGATTAAGGACAAGTAAAATTTTTCCCTCTCACAAGTCACCACTGATCAGAAATTTCAGCTAAACAACCAATAAAAGATAATAAGAACCATAAATGTACCTGCCCGGAACAAAGCAACATGAAACTATATTTGCAAGACCACTTGCTAGTTAGTACTTCATATAATCAGGGGATTTATCAATAAAAGCAATTGACTAATATATTGATGAAGTAAGAAAAGATGTATAGTAGCAATAATCACATTACGATACTTCAAAATAAATGCTTCAAAATGAGCAAGAATGATTAATTATCAATATCATAACACCGACATTCATCAGAAGCAAGTATGCATTTATTCTTTCAATTGCTTAGAGAAGCTTTAATTGTTTTAAAGTATGACTATAACTGAAATGGATGATAGAAACAATAGGGTTAGCAAAGTCAATCTAAACTAGGGTTAGAATGTGTTAGTAGCTGTTCAAATATTTTGGATGTTTGAAAGTTGTGATCAAAATACTCAAGAAAGAAGTCTTAGACCAGTGCATTCATAGGGAAAATGGAGTCAAAAGTAGCGACAAGAATTGAAGGAACAAGATGATAATAGTAGGGCCAAAGACAAGAGGAATTTTATGAATGAAGTGTTGGTAAGCCAAGGCTTCAACCATCAAACCCTAGGGGAAAACATATACTAAGGTGTAGGTGACCCTAGGCCTTAGTAGGTTTTCTCCTTCTTTAGCTCAATGACAAAGTAAAAATGGATAGGATGAATAACAAGAGATAAGGTGTTGCAATGGAAAGGCCCTATCAATGACTTCAACACAGAAAACAACTCCTTGGCATAATGTAGTAGGTAGAAAGCAATTAAAACAAGGACATTAACATGTCTTTATTTCCTAGGGTTTAATCCAACAATTTCATTAACAAAATGCAAGTAAAACACTATAACCATTCAAGTAAGAGAAGGATTGAAGAAATTTACTTACATTCACCAAGTATTTATCAAGCCAAACCCTAGTTATAAACCATCCACCAAGAAAAATTCCAAAGATCACAAAAATAAGCCTCCTTCAATAATTGTGCACTAGTAATTTCAGCCAAAACCCTAAGAAGGGCGCAAATTTCAGACCTCACCAAGTGGTGAGTGAAATATGATGAGAAAAAGAGAGTTTTAGCTCTCTACTTATACCATATCAATGACCTCAATTTTTATTTTAGTTCACAAAAGGCCGACATGGCCAAATTTACAGCAAAATATTGTTTTACGTTAAATGTCATAATTAAAACCTTAAATCAAGAAAAATGATGATGTCATGCCCTTTCAAGGTGAAGGCTGGCTCGTGATGAGGCCCCCTTTCTCTTGGATATGCCACTAAGAGCCACTAACCTGGCGTGGTGACCAGCTGCTGGTAGTGTCATACCACTACATGCCCATGGACCTAATAGGCTGGCTCGTGATGAGACCCCCTATCCTCTAACTAGGTCTTGTATTTTGTTATTTTTATGGGTCCCTCTGTTTCTTGTTGAGAATATTTTTACTGCTTTCTCGGGGATCCTCAGGCAAAGCATCTCGAGGTTTCATTCTTTGGCTTCTATCTTTTTCCAGCTATTTTTACCCTTTGGGCCTTTAGCCCCTTCTTCCGATAAGGTAAGGTACAACCGTTAAATATTTGGTCAACCCAATTTCTGGACTAGTGTAAATGGGATGGATGAGTGGGAAAAGGATGGAAAGTGGTAAGTATGGTGGGAGAGGACGACGGTTTCTCATGAATCCCCCCAGTGGAATCTCAAACCTTATGGGTACCAACTTACTAGGGCATCCTGTCATTCCCCCCCAGATATGGTCAAGTGGATGGGTATAATATCCAAGCACTCGTTAGAAACAAAAAGAATTGAATGCACATATTCAAAGGTTTTGAGGATCAGAGTGATACATACTATGATAACCGGACTCATTACCTCATGGAGCAAGATCCATTTCTTCTACAGGACTAGGCTGAGGTGATGGATGCTGTTGTTGCTGACAAAGTGGAGGCACTGAAGAATGAAAATATTGGCCCTCCAGGGCCATGCTCAAGTCGATCTAGCTCTCGATACTCCATGTCTAGGACTTGTGGGCCTTGAGACACAATCTCCTTAGTTATCCCTAAATTGGGGGATAATAGTCACCATATGTTCTATATATGTGGAACACTCATCATTGTTATAACATAGTCACATATAATATCATCTCTTATGAAAAACCAACATGGTATTAGAGTGGGACTGAGCTTAACTCCCTCATAGGAGGGCCCCGAAAAATAATAGAGATAGCTTGGCTTGGTGCCTCTTCAGAGGACTGACAAGGTACAGATGCATTGCGGGGTGTTGGATGTCCTGAGACATGTTGTATCTATTTGAGAGCTACCCATGAGCCTTGGATGCATTGGCTATGAAGTCATAGGGGTGCATATGATGTGGTACAAATGCATTGCGAGGTAGTGTATTTCATGGTGACATGATGAAGATATTTGAGAGATACCCACATGCCTCAGATGCATTGGCTTTGAATTCATGTTGTGCTATGGATATCCAATGATCTCGTGTGGCAACAAAGAATACCTCCTTAGTTAAGAGGGAGTGTTTAAAGTTTGTATACTTTAGAGACAAGCTTTGGCATGATGACAAATGTCTCCCTCGTTGAGAGGGAGTGTTGATTTTTGAACAACATTGGGAAGACATTCTTCCATATTATATATATATATATATATATATATATATAATATGTAGTTATTTATTATCCAAGGGACGCATCCTTTCATGGATGGTCACCATATATTCCATATATATGGAACACTCATCATTTTAATAAAATAGTCACATACAATATCATATGTTATGAAAAACCAACAAAAATATCTCCGTACCAGGGGTCTGAAGATGAGATAAAGAAGATATGTTCATCCATGAACGAATCGTCATGAAAAATATTCTCATCCAGTCTAGGGAAGTATGACATTAGTTCTGCAAAAACTAGTGATTTTTTGGATTCCGTAGAAGCAAAATTCGAGGTCAAATTCTTGCAAAATAACAATCCACTTATTGAATTCCTCCCCTATGATATGTCTAGTAAGTTTGTATTGAAATGGATTGATATCCGAAACCACGGTAGTTTTTTAGAGTAAGATATAATGTCTTAATCTCTGAACCACATGTACAATGACCAAGGCTAGTTTCTCTACATGAGAGTATTTGATTTAAGGACCAACTAGATTTTCACTAAGGTAGTAGAAAACGTGCTCATGGAGCTCATCATCCTCCTAAAAAAGTAACATACCAACCATCCATTTGGACATGGTGATATAAAGAAGAAAGTATAGTCTGAGGGCTTCATCAAAGGTGCCAATACCAAGACTTTCTTGAGATCATCAAAGGATTCTTGGGCTCGCTCATCCCATATGAACGAAGTGTAATTCTTCAAAAGATGCATGGATCCTTTAGTTATATTGGCATAGTTGTTATAACCCTAAATTGCACCACACCTGCTTACCTGGCATCAGGCCAACTCATATCCATTCCTTACCAAAGCCATGCTGAATAAACTCTTGAAAATCCTCTTAAATCAAGTAAAATGCGCCCTAACCTACTACTGCATGCGTTGGAATGCTGGCATGCCTACTACTGCACACATTGGAACGCTGGCTGGCCTACTACAACCCGCGTTTACCTAACAAAGCACAAAAACAGAAAAGTTGCCGACGAGACGAAAATATTTGGGTTAGTTAACTGAAACTCCCAGCCATGCATGGCCGAGAGTTTGTCCAAAACCCTAGCTCCTTCTAGCCTATAAAAGAAGGGGTAGGGGTACTATTTGGAGGAGGAAAATCATAGCAAAGAAACTCTGCACAATTGTCAAATCCATTTTTTCCCAACCCTTTAGCCTTTCCTCAAGATTAAGGAGAATTCAAGCAAAGCAGTTGGAGGACAAAGAAGAGGAGGAGCCCAGGATCAGGATCAAGGAGCGGTGGCCGATCTCTATCATTATTGTAAGTTGATTCATCTTGAGGTTAATAAAGAATACTTTTCCCATCCCAATGCGTGAGTTTTATATGTTTTATTCGATTTATGCTTAATCTCTAACCCTCTAGTAGAAAGATAGCATGCATGCGTAGTGTTTTGTCTTGATTGTAGGATTGTCTTTGGAAGGAGCAACAGAAGCAAGCGGATAAAAGTGCAACGGAGGATCTACACCAAACATCAGTAAAATGGTTAGTAGGTCCTTTCCATGTTTGCATGTGAAAAAGTTTTAGGTTTGGGGTGGTATATTAAAAGTAATTTCTTAAGGGTCATGATCTGCATGCAAGTTTAAGCCCTAGCTTGTTAGTCGGTAGGGTATTATTTCCCAACAATAGAATTGGCGACTCCATTGGGGAAGATACTCTTAGGGTTTCTGGATTTTGTTGAAGGTTCTTGGGTAGTTTGAGGAATTAGATTCTTTGTTTCTTTGTTTGCTTGTTTTCTGTTAGGTCAGAGCTAGTAGGGAACCTGGTTCTTAATACCAGTTTTTCCTTGATTGTGCTTGACATTTATTATCGGGACACAAAGAGGTACACGCGGCCTGCAAAAGACCTGCACACGTGTAACCCGCGCCCTAACCTTCTACAACCCATGTTTGAACGCTTGCTGTAAGGGTTTTAGTAGCGTGTAGGGCTCAGAGAGCTTAAGAGGCTGTCTCCTCTTCCCTGTCAGAATTTTACATTCTTAGGGGGCTTTCAGTATCCTGTCTGGGTCTTGCTGGTTCACTGTCTTGTCTCAGTTTGCTCTATTGCTTTTGTTTTCTTTTTGCAATTATTTTTCTTTTCTGTTAAAGAAGAAGCATCCAAGCCTTTAAGAGACCCTGGTTGTCAATACCAGAGGCCTTTTCCAGGTATGGGCTGCTTGTGTTTGTTTTGTCTTAGCATTTATACAGACCCTTGGCCTGTGCAAGTTCTACCCGCGGGTACCTGCGCGCTGTTATAGCTCGGCACGCGTTTGCCCGCGTGCTGTTTCAGTGACAGTCGCGGGCTTGACTGGTTGCTTTTCAACCTGGGTGGGGCAGTCATCCCCTCCTGTGGTGAGAAGTGTGCCTCTCAGGGGTTTGAGTCTAGGGCTGCGCAGTCAGTAGCTTAGGGCCTCTCATCCTTAGCCTGGTTTTTTCTTAGTTGATTGTTGATAGAAAAGATAAAAATAAAAAGATTTTATTTTATGGTTTTTTAGACAAGCGTAAGAGTCGGTGCTTTCTTGATTGCCATTGTGCGTCTTTGCTCTGGTTCTTTGCGATCTGTGCTTTAAGCCATAATTTTATTTTGTTTTCTTGGTTTTGTGCTTGTCGGCATTTTCCCTTTGTTGCTTTATTTAGCACTGAAATAAAAAAAAATATTCTCTTTTTCATTTTCTTCTTTGTTTGAAGATTGTATTGTTGCATCAGTAGCTAGGAAGAAGTCTTTTTTCATAAGTTTTTGCACTGCATTTAGAACGTAAGTAGCTCGTAGAGTGAGTAAAATTCCTTTATGTTTGCTGCATGAAATCTTAGAAAAGTTGAAAAGAAAAGAAATCTTTCTTAGTGAAAAGTTGCTGGTTTTTGCATTTTTGTAAAAGTTTTTGTTTCCAAGCATTTCTTATTCATTTTGCTTTGAGTCTTTACACACCATCAGTTGCACCTTCATACCCTGTGACGTAAAAAAGCCCATTAAAAGCAACGCTAATTAAAATCTATTAGACTCTTTGTTTGTAGGGTTCATGTACTAGCTCAGGACTAGGGCCTTGGAATAGGTTGGATAGTAAATTCTCCAAGGCCACTCAAACTAAACATTGGAGTTTGTCAATAGGGAGTGTAGAAGTCCAGTTGCGTGAAAGTTATCCGGGACCCCCCTCTAACACAGGGGCTAAACACGAGGTCACGTAAGGAAAGGTAGCGGAGATAACCCCTCCAAAGTTGGATCGAGCGTAGTGGAGAACACATATCAAGGATTTGTTAAGGGATTCTGTCATTTGCATTTGCCACGGGGCTTCGTGGGTCTCGAATCCGTTCGAGGTCCTAGGGGATTCTTTTTTAGTGTGTGTTACTGTTTGCGCGTGTAGAATACCTTAGCATGTCGTGAATCTTCTCACACAGTGGAGGATTCAGAGCTCCGCCGGTCATGAAGGCTTCTGGGCCTGCCGCCGGTTATCCTGGAGCCACCCCCGCCACCATTGAGGCGAAAGCTAGACCAACAAGGGTCTTTCGAAGCAACCGGGTTACCAACCATTGAGCCCAAACAACTCCCAGAGGAATCGACTGCCAATGTTGGATTGGTTGAAACCTCAACCACTGATACTTGGCTACAAGTTATTGTGCCAATTCAATTTTACGAGCGCCTGTCAGTGCCTTACACAACTATGGTAACAAATGCTATTACTTCCTCTGGGAATTCTTCCATTCCCATCACCGTTGCTACCACAGGAGAAGCTTCTCCTAACTTGCCTTTGTCGGCGGTCCAGGCCACCATGGTCTCGACCGCAACTACGTCACACAGTGGACCGACCCCATCTATCGCGGCGGTGACACCTCCCTTCACACCTAGTGCGACAGGCCCTCCGTTTTCATACGGTATGCCTAGTTCAGGTACAAGTCCTGCACTCACTCACTCCACTTTATAGACTTTGGGTCTAGGGGAAGGGAGCTCTAACGCTCCTCTACAAGGTCAACTTGGGGGCATTCCTTTCCCTTTCAATGCTTTTCCTTACGCTGGAGGTCATATCTCTCCTTCGTCCCCTTTACTCGGTGGTTTGCATCAGCAGTCCGCTGGGCAGCCCGCACACACAAGTTTCTTTGGAGCCGAGATTCAAGGAACACCTGCGCAAACTCAACCAGTAGGTTCGTCACCATTTGTTTGGAATGGGACGTTTGGTAATAACACTTTCGCATCCACTACTTTCCCATCTGGGGGCACACCCATTTTTGGACAGTCTACTCCAGTATAGGGTACTATTCCTGCGCTGGGGGAACATATACAAGGACCTTGGAACTCGAGACAAGGATCCGTTCCTTCCTCTGGAATGCCATTTCGGGGTAATTCTTTCCACAGTCAATGGAACCCCGGACATACTTCTATGCCTCTCCCATCAGGACCGGCATGGAGTAATCCTTCCCAAAGTCCATCAAACACGATGAATGCCCAACATCCTATGTCCTTTATGGGGAATCATCCAATGATGTCTCCACATATGCAAAAACCTTATGCTAGTTAGGGCCATGGTTTCTACCAGAACCCGGGCCAGCAGCCAAACTTTTCCTGGAAACCTGGTGCCAGTCAAACTCCAGGACCCTTTTTCCCAGGCTATCAACATCGACCCAAACTACCATTCTTGGCAACGTTACACTTGCCATATTTGACATGGTTGTTAAATGATCCTATCTGTCACGATCCGCGTTGGACTCCTATGCCAACGAAGTTGCCTTCGGACATTCCAAAGTTCAAGGCCAAGACTAACGAAGATCTAGATGATCACGTGACTACTTTCCACCTTTGGTGTTCATCTAACTCACTGAAAGATGACTCCGTCCAGTTGTGATTTTTTCAACGCACTCTTATTGGGAGTGTCGCGAAATGGTACATAGAGCTTGATTGTTCACGATACTCTTCTTTTGGTGAACTGGCGATGGCCTTCCTTAACCATTTCCAGTTACCTGTGAGATACGATGTCGGCACAGAGTTGCTAGCCAATTTCGAGCAAATGACAGCGGACCATATCTCTGATCATATCCGAGAGTGGCGACGCCGAAAGATTCTAATCAAAGTACCAGTTCCACCAGCATTCCTTCTTGAGTGGTTCCTTAAGTCTTTAGTACCGCAATTATCCAAAGACGTCGCAACTTCTGGGGTTTTCTCCGAAGAAGATGTCATCATGAGGGCTCAACAGTTTGAGCTTATCTATTCTCAGTCTGGTCTATTGTACAACATCCTGCCGGATGAAGCACGATCAATTCTGGATAAAACTAGACAGAGAGCCGGACCACATGCTGATGGTATTGTTGGTTCAGCCCAAACCAAGCCTGCTGAGCAATTGACAAAACAATTGCAACAGTTATCCATACAACACTTAGCGTCCATCCAGACTACTGCTTTGGCTGCTCCTCCTACCAAAACGTTGGAAGTACACTCTGTGCAGACAACTAACCCAAAGGCCAACCAACCGCCTGAAGGGAAGAAAAAACAATGAAAGAAGGGTAAGGGGGAGAAAAAACCCATTGACAATGCTAGCGAGGGCACCATAGAAAAGCAGAAGGCAAGGTATCCGTGCAACTTGTGTGTGGAAGACCACCCGACCCATCTATGTCCTCGACTTGCAGAGGCCCAGAAGTTTTTCACACAGCAACAACAAGCCGTGTTGACTAATCCCTTTCAACATGGGCAAAATTTAACTCAAGCCTCTACAAGTGCCGAAGGGGGAAGCCAAGAAACCTGCCCTCCTCCTAACAATTCCTCATCCGCGAATGTATATATGGTTAGGGGTGATGATTTAATAACGACTAGAGCACACGACTATAGTAAACCAAGCTCCTCTGAAAAGGGTAAAGAAGCCAAAATCCCATCTCTTCCTCTACAGATCGATAAGATGTTGGGAGAAATGATGACACACATTCCAAAGGGTTCATTTAAGAAATCTTCTCACAATTCAAACGCAAGGGCCGCCCAGAATTACTCTGTGGTGGAAGATTTATCCCAAACCCCTTGTTCTATGTCCGCTTTGGAGGTCCTCCAAAGTTGCCCTGCTCAGAGGAAAGCCTTGTTGACTGCTTTAGGCTCTACTAAGACTTGTAACCTGGGTACCATCATGTTAGATACGACTGACTTGAAACCTCATCTGCCTTACCACGTCGCGTTTCAGATAGTAGTGGCTCATCCCATGAAAACTTTTACATGGAATATTTTCTGCACGGTGGTCGACGAGGGCGCTTCGACTTGCGTTATGTCATTAGCATGCTGGAAAGCCATTGGTCAGCCCTAGTTGTCTCCATCACCTACTCTCCTTACTGCGTTCGATGGTCGTTCATTCTGACCACATGGAATCATTCCTTCTTTCCCTGTGCAGTTAGGAGGGAAGACCGTGTGCGTCGAAGTAGAGGTAGTCGATGCCCCCCTCGACTACAATCTCTTGTTAGGTCGTAGTTGGACTTATGCTATGCAAGCGGTGGTTGCTACAGTTTTCCGAGTCTTATTGTTTCCACACGAGGGTCGGATAGTGACCATTGATCAATTGTCCTTCTCTAGACCTGACCCAGCTTTGGGGGCATCCACGGTTCCCATGATAGATAATCCTTAAGCCCGTGTCGTTAACGTAGGAGTTGGTTTGTGCCCATCTTTGATGGGTACTTTCGATTACCCACCTCCTCATGGCGATGTCAAGTTTATATCAACTCACGACAAGGCTGAGATTTTTCACGTCTCGTCGTTCTGCACGACTTACTTTCAGGATCCGTGGATTCTTCCTTCCCCATCAGCCACGATGGATGAGACAGGGCACCCCGGCATGTCCATGCCCTTGTCGGCTACTGAAGTAGCGTACTCTTTAGTCCAACAAGATTCAGCTAACCTTGATCCAACTCCCGCACAAGAGTTGGATCCACTTCCAGAGCCTATTTGGGCTCAGGATTCTCTTGCTACCACCGATTCGTTAGACTTAGTCTTGCCTTCCGACGAAGCAGTAATCAAAGCAATGACTAGTCTGGACAAACCTTGGGAAGATCTTCATCACAGATCATATTTCCTCCCAAAGTTAAGCCGAATCAAAGTAGGAGAATTCACCGTGACTATGACTGGAGATAGGTCTTGTCATACTAATCCCTTAGCTACACACAAGATCTATGCTGAGGGTAATATGGCAACCATTGCTGAAATGATACCTATCAATATCTCCAGAACCCCTGGTGTCGTACACAATGTTTTCATCAAAGCATACAGCTCCCCCGAGGAGATGCCAGGCATCAACCCACAAAGAGTCTATCATGAGCTAACTTTGTTGTTTTCCAAGCTTGCTTTGAGATTTGAAAGCAACATCCGGTGAGACTACATTTATGCTTTTCGATCTCATCTGGATTAACTGAGAAAAGTAACTATTATGGAGTCTTCTTTAAGCCCTTTTCAGACTCTTTAAAGATGAAAAGATTGCCGAGTGACCTTGTTTCTTCACACTCGTTAAATTGGTCCAGAAGAACGTTCCTTAAACGGGTCTCCTTTTAAGCCCTTTTCAGACCCTTTAAACATGAAAATATTGCCAAGCGATATTGTGGCCTTTTCACGCTCGTTAAACTGAAATTTGAAGTCAAGTCTGTCCGGCAGTAGTTTACCCCTTTTTCGGTCCGGACGACCAACTGTACGAACAAATGAATACTATGTTAAATTCTCATTCTTTAGAAGAGTATCCTCAGGTATAATTTTATTCCTTTTTCGGGCCTGAGGGACTAAATTTACGAAAAAGAAACCCCCACGGAGTCCATAGTTAAGCTCTTTTTAGACTCCCTAAAATTGAAAAGATCACCGAGTGACCTTATTCTTTCACACTCGTTAAAATGGTCCAGAAGAACATTCCTGATGGAGTCCATAGTTAAGCTTTTTTCAGACTCCTTAAAAGTGAAAAAATCACCGAGTGATCTTGTCCTTGTCACACTCATTAAAATGGTTTTGAATTGACGTCTAATCGGTGCTAGTTTACCCCTTTTTTGAACCGATTAGACTATTGTCAAAAAAGGTACCCCATTGGAGTTTCCTTTTATGCTTTTTCAGAATCTCTAAATATGAAAAATCACCGAGCTTCCCTTCTTTGGGCTTGTTAAACTTACATCGAAGGACGTTACCATTGTGTGTTCTATCAACCGCATTTGCATCCTTTACCCGTCAGCCTAGTAACAGTTTGCCTTTGCATCTTAACACCTTTGGCCACTGGAGGATTTTTCTCGAGTATCATTTCATTAGAACATCAGTCTTGTCCTTGTGCCTTGAACTTGTATGTTTTCTGTACTCGTTCCTCCATTGTAACGCAATATTCCTTTATTCTTTTTTCAAAATCAACAAAAAGAACAAAAAAATGAAATATACCCCAAAAAGAGGATGGGAAAGGTATTTTCTTTATTGGTAGCATCATGAGTTTCCCTTGGATAAAGTACATCTGTCCGTTTGAGTCATCAGAATATGGGATGTAGTACGACCTTAGGAAGCTTTGCTCGCTATATTGAGTTGTGTCCTCCACTGTTTGGTTACTCTTCCAAACATATGGAGAGTTTGCATTGCCTCCTGCTTCGTAGACTTATGATTAACATATATGTTGCCTGAGTATTATCACTTGTCATGCTATTGTCCAAGGGAAGTTTGTCACCAAGCCTGAGTCGGCCCCTCTGCAATATGTCGCTTGTCCGCATACCCGGCCATCCTGAACGTCCAATCAAGTCTTTGTTCGAAATCACTGAAGCCTTCAGCCCGATCATCAAGATTATCAAGTCCATAACCGATGAGCCGTCGAAGACCTCTGGGTAGTGCATTCGTACACTCATATTACACTCCTACCTGAGTTTTAGAAGATTTTGAAGTTGTTGCTCAAGCTCTGAAGTACATCCATCAGGCCGAATCAACTTCTGGGAGATGGATACTTTATATGTATATCTTTCTGATTTCGAGATGTAGCTCCGCTGTGTATTGTTCGCGGCTACTATTCATAGTTGTTGACATGGATATACAGTGTATTTGATTGGTAGCCATGGTTCTATTTTATCCCGAGCATGGGTATGCCCGCCTCGGTGAGACATTTGACATTTTTTGCAGATGACACCTCCGGATTCCTGACTCCTGGGCTCACTCATTCAACATATCAGTATAGATTGGTAAAGAATTGGTAATGTATTTCGGCCATCAGATGCTCTTCTGAGCTCACACATTAGGGGGCATCTGTTATAACCCTAAATTGCACCACACTTGCTTACCTGGCATCAGGCCAACTCATATCCATTCCTTGCCAAAGCCATGCTGAATAAACTCTTGAAAATCCTCTTAAATCAAGTAAAACGCGCCCTAACCTACTACTGCACGCGTTGGAACGCTAGCAGGCCTACTACTGCACGTGTTGGAATGCTGGCTGGCCTACTACAACCCGCGTTTACCTAACAAAGCACAAAAACAGGAAAGTTTTCGACGGGACGAAAAGATTTGGGTCAGTTAACTGAAACTCCCAGCCATGCATGGCCGAGAGTTCATCCAAAACCCTAGCTCCTTCTAGCCTATAAAAGAAGGGGTAGGGGTACTATTTGGAGGAGGAAAATCATAGCAAAGAAACTCTGCCCAATTGCCGAATCCATTTTGTCCCAACCCTTTAGCCTTTCCTCAAGATTAAGGAGAATTCAAGCAAAGCAGTTGGAGGACAAAGAAGAGGAGGAGCCCAGGATCAGGATCAAGGAGCGGTGGCCGATCTCTATCATTATTGTAAGTTGATTCATCTTGAGGTTAATAAAGAATACTTTTCCCGTCCCAATGTGTGAGTTTTATATGTTTTATTCGATTTATGCTTAATCTCTAACCCTCTAGTAGAAAGATAGCATGCATGCGTAGTGTTTTGTCTTGATTGCAGGATTGTCTTTGGAAGGAGCAGCAGAAGCAAGCGGATAAAAGCGCAATGGAGGATCTACACCAAACATCAGTAAAACGGTTAGTAGGTCCTTTCCATGTTTGCATGTGAAAAAGGGTTTTAGGTTTGGGGTGGTAGATTAAAAGTAATTTCTTAAGGGTCATGATCTGCATGCAAGTTTAAGCCCTAGCTTGTTAGTCCGTAGGGTATTATTTCCCAACAACAATAGTTAACTATGAAATGATGTAGGAAGTTAGCTTTCCCCCGTAAACACTGAAGTTGTCGAATGTTTCCCGGGGGAGGTAACCGAAGTATTGCCTCAACCTTCATAGGATCTACCATGATCCCATGCTTAGAAACTATGAATCCTAAAATATGACCATACCTAATGCAAAAGATTCACTTGTGAGGGTACAACCAAATGCGGTAATAACAACATCTCTCAAATACTAGTCGAAGGTGAGTCAAGTGATCTACCCTCTTGCGAGAGTGAGAAGGGAGATAATCTAGGCAAGCTTCAACGATACGCTTAAGATCATGAAACAAAAAGGCCATGGCACTTTGAAAGGTCAATCTGAAATTTTTAAGATTGAAAGACATTTTTCCGATATGCAAAGGTACCCCAAGGACAAATAAACATTGTCTTGTGTTGATTCTCGGGTTTGATCTGAATTTGATTATAATCTGAAAATCCATCCATAAAATAAAATACTTTGCTTCCCGCACACTCATCAATAATCTGGTCAATAAAAGGAGTGGAGAAGTTATCTTTAGGACATGCTTTGTTTAGGTCCCTAAAATCCATACATAAGTGGATGGTTCCTTGATTTTTATCTACGGGAATGGTGTTGGACACCCATTCGGTC